>JAQQSK010006163.1:0-14567 GCA_028658325.1 Potorous gilbertii
CTTCCATAATAGTCGTGTTGTGTAAGACTAAATATATTTCCCTCTATCCTATCCTGCCCCCCATTGTTTCTATTCTCTCTTTTGATCCTGTCCCTCCCTGAGTGTTGACTTCAAGTTGCTCCCTCCTTCCATTGCCCATATTTTCAAAGTGGGAATTAACTACTTTTGAAGATATGCTGAGAAATGAAAGCTTTTTATGGGAAATATTTTTGGTCCCAAAGAGAGAAATGACAGTTACAAGGAATGATTGGACAATAAAAAGTCAAATAATTTCCCAATTTAGTCCCTATCTCAAATCTTCTAAAGGAGTTTAAACTAAGCTGACTAATTTCAGTTGGAATTCACTACCTTAGAAGAAACATAATTTTTGAAGTCTTCCTCAGACTTGAGAAAATTCATAGACTGTGGAGGTCATATCCAGGAAACATACCAACACCCTCTTTCACACTTCTTCGGTTTCTCCAGGATGAAATATACTACCTTAGGTCAATATCCATTTTTTTAAAGAGGGATATGCGCTGACACCAAGTTTCATTGATGGAATTATTTAATATAATTAACTTCATGATTTGAAAGTACTATGAAACCTAAAGTATTTGAGTTAGTGTTGAATTTCATTAAACTATTTATTCTTTGTATTTTTATATCAAAAAGTAATTTTATTTTACAGGAATACCATTACCTCCGAAAGCAAAGTTGGATATCCCTGTTCTATTTGTTCCTCACATTATGAAATTATATGAAGCAATGGTGATCGTCGAGGTGGTGAGGAAAAATGGTGAATATTGGCCTTATGATAAAGCAGATGACTTGGGCCCAGGTCTGGAAAGGTAACTTAAATAAGAATTTTCTTTTCAACTGACACTATCCCTGTACCCTTGATACATCATTTTCTATTTCAATTAAAGAAAATCAGAAACAAAACCACAGACTAGTCTGTGGAAGGAGATGCATTTTAATGTATCAGAAAAACTTTCTCAAGGGTGAAGGAAAAGAAGGATAAGCGCTTGATACTCATTTCATACTCATAATTTGGCTTGGTTAAATTGTGGGACATATTTTTAAATATATTAAGATTGTTTAGAATTACCAAGTAACCTGACAAAGTCACAAAAAATACGAAGTAACAAAAAATGGTGCTGATTACAAGTTGAAGGTTTCACCAAGAAACTGATAATTCATAGTGCAACAAGACTCCATTGCCTAGGAATCAACTTGAAACAATGTGGGATTATATAAATCAAGAGATTTGGCAGCAATGGAGAAGATGTAAAGTCATGACGTTATACAATGTGTATAACCCAGATATAGCATGGTTGAAGAGTATGCCTTCTAGAAGGTATTTTAATATTGGCTTCCTTAAACATGTTTCTAAATATATATGTATGTATATATATATATATATGTATATATTCCTTTTAAAAATTAAAATGTCATCTAGTTAAAAAAATTAGAAAGATGCTAGTAGATATATCAATTTTCTAGCACTTTAATTTTCAAACTTGCTTGTCCAAATAGCACAACAAGAACAGAAAATGGAGACATCTGCAACATACATTGGAAGTATCCAATACAAGGCATCCCAGAAGCACCACCTCCTAAAACGTACCATGGTATGTATGTTACATGATCAATGAATGATAGGCCAGGACAACAATAAGAGTTTGGATCTAAACCTTTGTCTCATGTAGGTAAATTAAGGCTTAAATAGAGGAAGTAGTATAGTGATCCTGAAATGATAACTGCTGATTTTCCAGTGCTAGAACTGAAATCCTGCTTTCCTGAGGTCTCTTTCAATTTTCTTTCCACTATATCACACTGTCTCTTTTTACTGTCACTTTGAGGAAGAAAATGCTAAAGATTCTACTTGGAAACATGGCATCAGTCACTTTCTCTGTATGATATAACTTTAATTAAAATTGTATCTGATTAGAAATCCATTTGACAAATAACTATGTCATTTGATTTACTTGCAATACTAGGCTGGAGAATGTTTTTTATGGCGAACGCAAATTTTTCAAGCACAAAGGCACTAAATAACTATCAGTAGTCTTTCAAAACGAGTTACAATTTCTTTTCCTTTTTTTCTCAGTAAAATGTAATTGACTCCTAATTCTCTGTGGAGATGAACATCGGTTTAGAATTTACAATCTATGGTCATCAGATTAAATGATGTAATAAAACATAAACAATTTTCCCTGTCTTCTGACAGATTTGTTGTTCATGTCTCCTATAAATATATGCTTTGGTTTTCCTAGATGAAAGAATTCATGAAGTATTGATTAAACCAAAACAGTCTAATGATGCATTAAAATACATATTATTTTTACATCTTTTGCAGAGGAAACTTAGTGTGCATGAAATAGAGGTTGCTCCTGTCATTTACCTTTTATTTACTTCCCTGTGGGTTAGGCTGTGATACAAATGTGGAGAAAATTCACCTCATGGAAGATGTGGGAGACTCTAAGTGTATAAATTCATTTATGGTGTCAGACATAGTTATAGTTGATATATTAAGTTTGCTAACTGTCTCCTTCTCTTCCTCCTCCTCTTTCTCTCCCCCCAACTCCTTCTCCTCCTCCTCCCCCCACCCCCCCTCTGTCTTTCTCTTTCCTCTAAGGATCTTTGTTGTAGTGCATCATATTAAATTATTAAATTGAATTGGGAAAGTCAGGGGATAAAATTAGTCTTCTTTGTAGTAAATAAGCACAACTCTGGTGACATTTATTTATTTCAATACTTTAGAATACATTAGAAGACCTGTGTTTTTATTAGTTAGTCAGATTCATTTATTAAACTCCTTTGTGCCAGGCACTGAGCTAGTATTGGGTGTACAAAGAAATATAAAAACAGTTCTTATGGGTCTCCCATTTTAATGACGGAGGCAATATACAATTAACTATATACAAACAAGTTGTATACACTATGAAGTAGAAATAATCAACAGAAGGAAGCACCAGAATTCAAGGAGATCATGAAATGTTTCTGAAGGTGAAATTTTAGCTGGAATTTGAAGGAATTCAGGGGAACCAGGAGGCAGAGATAAGTAGTAAGAATATTTTAGACATGGGGAAGCACCAGAGAAAATGCTCAGAGTCTGGAGATGGAAGGTCTAGTTCAAAGAAAAGCAAGGAAGTCAGTTCCATTGGATTGAAGGTTGCACGGGAAAGAAGAATGAAAAGGGAAGGCAGGTTATAAAGAAATCTGAATGCCAAAAAGGATTTTATATGAGCTTAGAGGTGTTTTTTGTTAGCAATCTCTACTTCCATATCCACCATTTTTCCACTGTCATTATGCCACTGCATAAGTAGAGGGTATCTTGTCAGAACTGAGCACCACTTCATTCATACACACACACACACACACACACACACACACACACACACACACACATACACACACACATACACACATACACAATACACACATATATGTATATATATATATATGCATATACATCATAATGAGTTTCATATCCAATCAGTTGTCAAGTCTTTTACATGTCATCTCCACAATATGTCTGTAATCTGTACTATTTTTGCACACTATAATCCCTGTTGTTTTTCAGGCCTACAACCATATCACTTGAAACTTAAAATTAACTTTTAATTAATGCCCTTTCCATAAATCCTTTCCATTTTTTCTGTGATTACCATATAGTTGCTGAAGTACCAGATGTAAACATGTTACTTTTCTGCCTAATAAACTCCATTATTGCCTTCTATTTCCTCTAGATTAAAATAAGAACTTTTTTTTACCACTTAAAGTCCTTCTCAACTTGGCTTCAGCTTACCTTTCTAAATTTATTACATATTACTTCCCTTCATTTACTCTGTGGTCAAGCTATACTGATCTTCTTGCTTGTCCCTGTACACAATAAAGGGAGTCACCTCATAAATCCCCCAAATCCTTCAAAGTTCATGTCAAATACACCTCAAGTATCACATCTGTCTTCCTCATATCTTCCCCTCAGTTGGTGGTATTTCACCTATCAGAGTACTTTAGATTTACTTTGTATGTATTTTATATTTACTCATGATATATCCTTCTGATGTAATGTAAACTTCTTGAAGGCAAGAATCATTGTGGCATTTTTGCTTCTGCATCTCTAGCAATCAGTAGAGTGTTTAATACATGAATGATATTTAATAAATCTGTATTGATTTATTGTTTAGAATCATGGAGAGAATACTTATAGCAATGTGATTATATAATCATTGAAGTCTTGAAGAAGTATTGCTACCATTTTCTTTTAAAAATTCAAAAGCCAAAGCAAGAACAGTGGGTGGAAGAAAATTTATACTTGATATGAGGAAAACATATTTAAAAAATAAAACTGTTTGAAGGCTACATTGGTCACTATGTAGTGGCTTCTCCATTGTTGGAGGCCCTTAAGGAGAGGGTCAATAATCATTTGTCAGAACATTATAAGAGGATTTTTTTTTCTGGTATGCATTGAATTGATTGGATTCTCTTCCAACTGATTATTTCATCCTTTGAACATTTTATTGCTTCTCTGTTGGCAAAGATAGGTGGTAAAGTTACTTGAAGTAACTACTCACTTGAAGATGAATAATGTAATAGAAATATGCACTCACTGGAAATGAATTGTCTATATTTTTAGTATTTAGATTTCCTAAGCGTTTAGAAGACAAAACCAGTGGCATAATACTAATTATAACTTTCAAAGTATTTATTTCCATTTTAATGACTTAAGGCACTGAAATTAATCATAGCTAGAAAACCTACTTCTTTCTTTCTAAGTCATTTTTACCTTCCCAACAATACACACCAAATATTAGTTATTATTTTAAATTTTAATTCAGCACACATTTATTAAATATCTATCGTATGCAAGTGTGTAAGCACTAGTGATAAAAAGGTTAAAAAGTAACACAATCTAATCCCTACTCCAAAGGAGTTTTTATTCCTTTGTGGCAATGTGATATAATCACAAAAATTATTAATACAGTTTAGAAATTGATAATGCACATAGTAGAAATTAAAAAGAGTAGATGATTCAAGAAAGGTGTAGGCATCACTTTGATCTGGGAGTATATGGAAAACCATATGGAACAGAAGGTACCTGAACTGTTGTTTGGAAAGAGTAGGTTTTAATAGAAGAAAGATAAAATGGTCTAAGTCAGTGAGTAATCCACCCAGGAATAAGTACAATGTGCACACAGGCATGGAAGCAATAGGTGAAGTGAGGGCAAGTATAAATAGTGATATATACTGCTAAACTATTTCATGTAGTAAGGAGAGTGGTATGGAATGTGCCTAGAAGTTTATGTTCAAGCTGGTTCATGAAGGCTCCTATATCCTAAGAAATTCACATATTGCATTTTACTTGGTAGACAATGAGATATCAATAAAGAATTTTTAAAAATCTTTTTAAAAGTTTTTTATTAATAGCGTGACATGATCCTAAAAATATAAATGAGATGATAGTTATAAAATGCTTTGCAGAATTTAAATCACTATATGAATATTAGCTCTTGTGGTTGTGGTAGAAGTGGAGGTGCTTGCTACCTGTTTCTGTAGAGAACATGACCATCCTAGTCACCATGGTTCACAACTTTGGAATCATACTTGATTCTTCACTTTTTTCAATCAATACATTAAACATTTGCCATGTTTAGTCACTCAGCCCCCAAACCTCTACACACATCATCTAAAGACCAGACCTCACCTGACTCTGTGATTCTCCTGAACAATAAACTCCAGGGGTTCCATATTACTTCTAGGAGCAAATGCAAACTCCTTTGTTAGGCATACAAAGTGCTTCCCATTTTGAGTCCAAGCTATGTTTCCAGAATGATGATGTATCATTCCTCTTCTTCAGTCCCTCTACCTCCTGGAACCCCTATTTTCAAACCTCATGCCAAACACTATTTCTTACTTATGACCTATCTTGTTAACCAGCAAGTGTTCCCCACCCCCAATTAGTTTCTATTAATTTAACACCATTATTTCCATATAATTGTGAGTAATGCTGTTCCCTCCAATAGAATACAAACTCTGTGAGAAAAGACTATTTTCTTTTCATCTTTATATCCTGTAGCACAATTACTAGCACATAGTAAGTGCTTTAAAATGCTTTCTGAGCTCTTGATTGATTAGACATATTTATGCATTCAGAAGTTTACTTTGTAAGTAGTGTCAATGATGAATATTGCTTTATCCTAATAGAAGCATAAAATGTAAAATCTGGAGGAAATAGTTTCTAATTCACCCCCTTATCCTTCAGTTAATTAATGCAAATATACTAAGTGCAATGAATTATGCTGGGGGAAGAAAAAGATATTTCTATGTACATCAAACTAGTTATAAGCATGACATTGAAATGCTTGTAAAAATTGAAATATGATTTCTATTCATATAAGTTTCCATACTTTGGTTCCAGAGGACAGGGGAGTCAGGAGCAAAAAAAGGAGAAATTTTCATGCTCCTTGTTTGTGTCATTTTGTTCTAAAATGGAGCTAATGGCTTTCACTCATTCTAAATCCTAAAATCATATTTTGATTTTTTTCAAAAAAATATCATTACATAATAATTCAAAGTGTTAAATTCTATTTATATAAAAATACAAATTTAGTGCCTTGATATTCCTTGCTTAAATAAGAATAATTTATTGGGTTAATAGAAATATATGTTCAGATTATGTTTTACCTAATTATCTCTTTTTTTGTTTTCACAATATTTAAAACAAATTTGTTATTTTTACATTTGTAAAGTAGAGAAAATTTAAATATCTTAAGTCAAATATTTAAGCTGACCAAGTTAGTAGTTGAAGAAATAACATGATTAAAGAAATATGTGATGTAAAAATATGATATCAATGATCTTAATCAATATTCAATGAATTCTATTGTGACGAAAATTCATTTTTCCTTCAAGTATTTATTAAATGTGTCCAGCCCCTACTTTCACTTTTTTACCCCCAGAATTGATACTTAATTGTACAGAAATTATTCTCTGATTACATATATGATACCTGATAATTTAAAAAGAAAATCATATGTAATTTCTCAATAATCTAGTGTTTGAACAAACTTTGAATACTTATCTCAACTCCAAACTAGAGACTATTTATTTATTCCAGAGACTATTCTATATATCCTTGAGTTTCATTTTCTAAGTATTATCTTGAAGAATTGTTTCCCCCTGGGTTCTGGAAACATTTCCTTCCTTTCTATAGTTTCTGTGTCTGAACATGACATAAATTTCTGTGTCTTTCACTAAAGGCAAAAATTAGTTGGAGACAGGAAGAAAACTCCCCCTTTCATGTCATAAGAATGCCAAATCATCAGAGAATAATCATGGATCAAATAATAGAATATATCCATGTTGTTTCTAGCTACTATAAGCAGTCGAGCCAGGGATCGAGTGGAAGAGACTGTCCAAGTGCTTCTAACTGGCGTAGTTTTTGAATCATCAGAACAAAGAGAATTGGTGGTGAATCCCAAAAAACCACTAGTGGAAGACAATCAGAAGCAAGAACCATTAAATGATGGTAAGATTATAGATGAAAATGATCTTCTCTAGAGACTTCTCAGTTGTTCAAAGCTTTGTTTCTTTTTTTTTCAATTCATGGAAGAATTATGTCTCTCCTGAATTCCTAAAAGTGCCTTTGCTATTTATGTTAATAGTTTTGTAAGTGATAGCAGATAAAATGTTATTAATGACATATTTTTTATGATTATTGTTAGTAGTAGTATTTATTAATGGCATCTTAAAAGTACTTCTTAGCTGCAGGTAAAGGAGAGGCAAAAATTGTGGCAGCTCTATTTTCTTCTTCTTTTCTTCCTCCATCTGCCTTTTTGGTTCTCTGTATTTCCCTATGGTATATTCACTGAAGACTGTGACTGCCACTTTGTGTAGTGTATCTATTTTTAGACTGATAACACTGAGTGCCTATCTCTTAATAGTTCTGGAAAACTGATATGAATTGATAAGACATTAACTCCCAGACCCCCATGAGAATTATTATATAAAAACATAAGTTGTAATTTTGAGCAACATAAAGTAATTTTAAACATTATCCATTGTTATTCGCAAATATAAATAATTTAATGTTATATGTTGTTATATATTTTCTCCTACATGATGTCATTTGAGTTGACATGAACAGCATACTTAAGTCATTTTGAAAGGCACAACATGTTGAAAGAGTCACAAATTACTGATGCAAGGGCTCATTTTGTATTTAGGAATGATATTTCATGTTTAGCAAACTTACTTCTGCATGGATTACAACATATTGATTTGGGAGAGTTCCTCTTTTCTGGCATGGAAAAGAGGAATGAAATGACTTGACAACAAAAGTATTAGAATCATTTGTGTTTCTGACAGTTTCAAGTTATCAGTGACATAATATCATTACTTCTGGATGACTTTTGATATCTCTTAGGAAATAAAACTACTTGATTTTTTGTACAATCTATGATAACAGAAATAACATAAATAAAAATGTGAAATACTAAGAAAATAATCAAGAAAACTTTCCTTTTCTTCCTTTTTCTATAGTGGTGATTCATTGACTTCATATAGAGTGCTCAGTTAGCAGATTTTGAAAAAAGGAGTCAAAGATATATGTTAACAATTATTTTATTGAGTTTAATTTAAAACTGAGTTCAATTTTAAAATTTAAGCACTGTGTTACATTTTTCTTTATAAAATTATTATGTGTTTATTTATAAAATAAAATCATTTGTGAAATTTAATCTTTAAGCTAATAATTTTTAAGAGGGAGTAATAAATGTATAAATACCTTTAATCAAATTTAGAAAGGGCATTTTATTTGCTTCTGCTTTCATTTTTGATCATTTTCACCAGTATGTATGTATGTATATATATATATATATATATATATATATATATATGTATAGTGGGTTTTGGTTACAGTTTTATTTCAATTTTCAATATGTATGTTATGGATTATTCTTTTCAGAAACTGAATAAAAAATATTGCTATTGGAATACCTAAAGTTGCTCCTAAGGATTTAGTTTTTTTTGTTGGTAAAAACTAAATCCCCAAAGTGCAAGTTGTAATTTTTAGATCATTTTCCTGAACAAAGAAAGAAAATATTAATGACCATAATATTTAACCATGATACCTTGCTGGATGAAGATCAAGGATGAAGGTCAAGTTTATCAAGCTTTAATACACTGACAGAAAATATGTGCTTATTCCAAAGATCCCCTCTCTTATTTTGTTAAGTTTGTGTTTATGCTACAGCTGTACCGCTTTGGGATCCTATACTTTTTCATTTAATTTCCTTGTATGGTATTTTTCTTAAGGGAAAAATTTAAATAGTCGAAAAATAGTCTCACTTAGAAGGCTATGTAGCAACCCATACCTTGAAGGGTAGACCCATGAATGCAGTTGCGATTTCTAAAGAAAAAAAAAAGAGCACTGAGTCTTTTTGTGGTTTGACTTTTTTTTTTTTTTAAATCAATGATTCTCCTTCAAAAGGTATCATGGAAAACTCCCTTGAAAAGTGCTTTCTGCTGCTTAATCTTTTGTGAATATGGAATTCTAATAGATCTTTTTCCTTTGAGTCTTTTATGGTTATTCACTTACTTGCATTTTTCCTCATCTAAAATACATTTAAATCACATAATTATGTTACATAATTCTTTATTACTTATAACTGTATGAGTTTATTTCATGCTTCTACTCTGTGTCAGTTATCTCTCAGATAATGAATACCCAGGAGAACTGAATATCTGTATTAAGTAGTTCTCTTTCTAAAATGTGAAATGATTTTAAAAAATTAAGAAACTACTGTGTGTGCAGTGAATCAGTGGATAGAGCATCTGCCCTAAAGTCAGGAGGACTGAAGTTCAAATCAGGCCTCAAACATTTTCCAGCTGAGTGATCTTGGGAAAGTTACTTAATACTGTGCGTCTCAATTTCCATAATCTGTAAAATGATTTGGAGAAGGAAATGACAAACTGTTCCAATAACTTTGCCCTCTCCCCCCAAAAATAAACCCAAAACAAAGAAAAAAGCAAATGAAGTCATGAAGTGCAGGACACAACTTAAATGACTCAACAAGTGTGTAATATTTTTTTTGTACACTGATGCTATAAACAGAGATCCATAACAGACCTTGGTCATAGGTAGCTTAAAATTTAATGGGCCCTGGGATGTTGTGGAAAGGTTATACAAACAAGTACCAAAAACCCCCCCAAAATTATCATGAGAGATAATTGCAAAAAAAAAGATACTGAGATAAAGTACTATAAGACATTTGGGAAGGAAGGTATCATTTTTGATGGGAGAACTAATGGAAGACTTTTTGGGAGAAGCAGCATCAGATTTTGGGCATGAAGGAAAGGTATAATTTCAACTGATGGAGATGGGGAAAAACTCTAGGTACTGGAAAGAATGAGTTAAAGTAGAAAGGGGAAAGAGCAAGTGAAGGATATGGAAGTGAGAAGGTCTAAGGCCTAACTTGGGTTGAAAATACCTGTTAAAAAGAAAAATAAGATATAAGGCTGGAAAAATTGGATGGGGCACATTATAAAGGGATTAGAAGAGATAAGAGTTTATCTTTTACTTAGGTAATGAGGAGACAATTAATGTTAAGTTTTTACTATCAGTGGTGCCCTACTCATATACGTTCATGGCTCATGGGAGACAAATCTACAGTTTTATCGAAACTTAGAGATCATCAAGTCCACGTCATATTTTATAGATGTTGAAACTCAGGCCCAGAGTACCTAAATGACTTTTTCCAGGTCATAACAATAAATATAGTTTATTTATATAATAAATAGTAAATAGTAATATTACTAATTACATAATAAATAGTAAAGCAAATAACTGAATTCTAGTCTTGTAACTTTAAATTTAGTGTTCTTCTCTTACCATTCTGCTTCTTTATGTTGGACTCCATGGTTTTTGATGTTCCTTGAAACTCTGAGAGTGTGACCCTGTGAGAGGTGAGGGCCTGAACTAGATTGGGTTTATTGAGATTGTGGAGAGGGGGATGAATGCAAGAGATGTTGCAGTGGTAGAATCAATAGGGACTGGGTGTTCAAAAAGGGAATTCACCTTCTGAAATCTATTCTTCCTCCTAAATCCCCAGTTTCTGTCAAAGGTATCACTATCCTTCTAATTATGTGGGTTCATAGCCTTTAAGACATTTTTAACTCTTGCTCCACCTGTCAAATCAACTGTTAAGGCTTCATTCTTCTATTTTCATGCTGGTACCCTTCTCTGCACTCAACAAAGTCACCCAAATTCAGGCCCTTATCACCTCTAGTTCTTACTATATCACAACTCCCTAACTAGTCTTCCTGTTTCAAGATTTCTTTCCAATCTATCATAGCATAAAATCATAAAAGAAACTAAATTGTCCCTCCTTGCAGTTTATATGGTGATAGAGAATTCTAGAGAATTAAGTAAAAAGCTACTTGAAGTAATAAACAACGTTAGCAAAGTTGCAGGATATAAAATAATCCCACACAAATCATCTGAATTTCTACATATTTCAAACAAAACCCAGCAGCAAGAGCTAGAAGGATACATCCCATTTAAAGTTACTGTAGACACTATGAAATATTTGGGAGTCTACCTGCCAAAGCAAACCCAGAGAGTATACGAGCGCAACTGTAAAACATTTTTTGCACAAATAAATGCTAAATAGATCTAAATAATTGGAAAAACAACTGTTGCTCATGGATTGAGCAGGTTAATATAATAAAAATGACAATTCTACCCAAATTGATCTTATTCAGTGCCACCCAATCAAACTACCAAAAACTATTTTATAAAGCTAGAAAAAATAATATCAAAATTCATCAGGAGGAACAAAAGTTACAGAATATTAAAAGAATGAATGAAATGTAATGCTAGGGAAGGAACTTTAGCAGTCTACTGTTTTATTAATCCAGGCCCACCAGCTTCTGGGATAAGAGCTCACTGCTTGAAAAAACTGCTGGGAAAAATGGAAAACAGTGTGGCAGAGGCTGGCCATAGACCAGTACCTGATATTATATATCAGAATAAAGTCCAAATGGGTACACAATCTGGTTTAAAAAAAAGTTGATATTATAAATAAATCAGGGGAACAAGGAATAGTTTATTTGTCAGAATTATGGAGAATGGAGGGATGTATGACCAACCAAGAGACAGAACATTATGAAATACAAAATAGACTATTTTGATTACATTAAATTGAAAAGTCTTTGCACAAGCAAACCCAATGCAACTAAGATTAGGAGGCAAGCAGAAAACTGCAAAATAATTTCTTACAACTTGTGTCTATGATAAAGGCCTCATTTCTAAAATATATAGACAACTAAGTCGGGGCAGCTAGGTGGTGCAGTGGATAGAACACCAGTGCAAAAATCAAGAGGATCTGAATTCAAATCTCACCTCAAACACTTGACACTCATTAGCTGTGTGACCTGGGTCAAGTCACTTAACCCCAATTACCTCATTCTGGGTCATCCCCAGTCATCCTGTTGAATATCTGGTCACTGGATTCAGATGGCTCTGGAGGAGAAGTGAGGCTGGTAACCTGCACAGCCCTCCCTTACTCAAAACAAAGTGAAGTTCAAGTTATGTCATTATTTCTCTGATGGTGTGGTCTTCTTCAGCAACTATGAATGAACACACAATTCAGAGAACTAAGTGATATTTACAAGAATGCAAGTCATTCCCCAATTGATAAATTGTCAAAGGATATGAACAGGCAGTTTTCACAAGAAAAAAATTACAGCTATCTGTAGTCATAAGAAAATAAAAACGCTCTAAATCTCTATTGATTAGAGAGATGCAAATCAAAACAACTCTGAGATACCACATCACAACTATCAGATTGCTTAACATGATAAAGCAAGAAAAAGATAAATGTTGGAGAAGATGTGGGGCAATTAGAACACTAATTCATTGTTGGTGGAGCTGTGAGTTGATCAAGCAATTCTGCAGAGCAATTTGAAACACTGCCCAAAGGTCTATAAAAGTGTGCATACCCTTTGACCCAGCAATACAGCTTCTAGGGTTGTATAACGGAGATCGTAAATATGGAAAAAGTACCTACATGAACAAAAATACAACAGCTCTTTTTGTAGTGACTAAGAACTATAAATTGAGGGAATACGCATCAATTGGGAAAGGGCTTAGCAAATTGAGGTATGTGAATGTAATGGAATACTATTGGGCTGTAAGAAATGATGAACAAGCAGACTTCAGCATTGCCTGGATAGACTTTTATAAACTGATGCTTAATGAACTGAGCAGAACGAGGCAAACATTATAAACAGTAACAGCCACAATGTGCAAGGACTGTTTTTGATCGACTCAGTCCTCCCCAGCAAGGGGACCTAAAACATTCGCAAAGATCTCATGATGCAAAATGTCATCCACATCCAGAGAAAGAAGTATGAAGTTGGAATGCAGAATGAAGTAAAATATTTTCTCTTTTGTGCCATCTTGAGAATGGAGAGGGATGGTAGGGGAAGGGAGGGGCAGAAAATTTAAAACTTATGCAATTGTTGAAAATCAAAGATAAATTTTAAAAACTTAAAATTGTGCATAAAATATTTTTTTAAAATTTCAGATTCTAAATTCTTTTCCTCCTTTTCTTCCTTCTTCCTTGAGAAAGCAAGTAATTTCATATAAATTATAGATGTTCAGTCATACAAAATGTATTTGCATATTAATCATGTTGAGAAAGAAAATACTGGCAAAAAAGAAAAATAAAGTTTGAGAAAGTATGCTTTGATTTGCATTCACACTTTATTAGTTTTTTCTCTGGAGGTGGATAACATTTTTCATCATAATCCTTCAGAAATTTCTTGAATAATGTATAATTGTTGAGAATAGTTAAGTCATTCACTTCACATCAATCCATAAAAGTTTTTTCCTTATTTTTTTGTCATTTCTTATAGCACAATAGTATTTTAACTTGTTCGGTTATTCTCCAAATTTGGGGCTTCCCTTCAGTTTGCAGTTTTTGCCACCGCAAGAAGAGCTGCTAAATATTTTTTTACCTGTTGGTTATTTCACATATATCTGTATGTATGTATACACATATGTATACATACATACACACATATGTATGCATATATGTATGTTTATATGTGTTTGTGTGTATATATGGGTATGTATATGTATGTTTATATGTGTATATGTATGTATAGGCACACACACACACACCTATATGGACCTAGTAGTGGTATTGCTGGTTAAAAGAGTATGCCCAAGTTTATAGGCCTTTGAACACAATTATAAAATTCTCTCCAGAATGGATGAATCAGTTCACAATTCAACTAATAGTGGGCTAATGTTCCAGTTATTCAACATCCCCTCCAACATTTATCAGTTTCCTTTACTGTCAAGTTAGCCAATCAGATATATGAGGTGGTATCTCCGAATTGCTTTAATTTGCCTTCCCTAATCAGTAGTGATTTGTTGTATTTTTTTTTCAGGGATGTCCTTGATTTCTTTTTTTTTTTTTTTTAAATAAATTTATTTAACTTTTTACATTCATTTTCACAAGATTTTGGGTTCCAAAATTTTCTCCCCATTTGTTCCCTCCCCCTTCCCC
>JAQQSK010006165.1:0-14567 GCA_028658325.1 Potorous gilbertii
TTAGCCTCTTTTTGCTTCAGTCTCCTCTTCCAAGAAATAGAGGTAACAATAGCACCTACCTGTCAGGTTTGTTGTGAGGGGCAAAAGAGATGTTTGTAAAGTGCTTAACATAGAGCCTGGGACATATAAATTTTAGCTAGCCATAGTCCTCTTAGGAATGGTATCTATTTTGATCCTAAGGGAGTGACAGAAACAATCTCTCCAAGAGAATTATGAAACCTAATTACTTAAGCCCACTCCCTGGAATTTGGGAAAGACAATACCATTAACTTGGGACATCAGGCCAGCTCTGAAGGCATTGCAAAAGTAATACCTCAGCTACAAAACATCAAGAGTGCTACATGCCCGTTTTACTTATGTATATGTGAGTATTATATGCATCCCAAGAGAAATAGATGAAACCAAGAAAACACAAGAGGAAAATCAATACCACAGTATGTTATTTCTGCCTGTAGCTAATACAACAAATGGTTCTCTGGTAGCTGGATGAGTTAATATATGTAAAGTGCCTTTCAAACAGTAATTTGAAATGTAAATGCTAGCTATCGTCATCATCAACACTATACTTCAATAAAACATGTATACTATTTATTTCATTAGTTTTTGCAGTCATTTGTTATGTATGTGTAATAGGGGCTTGACAGGATACAAGGTCTCCTATGCATGAGTGCCCCAATGGCTGAGGCAAGGAAGCTCCTTAAAATTCACTAGAAAAAGCTCTAGGACATCTGAAACCTATGGAACTCAGGGGTGTGCAACCTGGGGCCTCAAGGTCACAGGCGGTCCTCTATGTCTATGTTTAAAAATTAGAAGATAATATTATTATTATTTCTAAAAATTACTATGTATTCTTAATGATGATGGTGATAAGAACATAGTATAAGTGCATAAAACAGTTTTCTTCTAATAACAGCTAACATTTATATGGGTCCTACTATGTCCTGTGTTAAATGTTTTATAAATATTGTCTCAGAGACTCACAATAACCCTGGGATCTAGGTGCCATTATCATTCCATTTTATACTTGAGGAAACTGAGGCAAATGGAGTTTAAGTGACTTGCCCAGTGTCACGTAGAGTCTGAGGCTAGATTTTAGACTCAGCTCCTCCTGAGTCCCATCTCAGGGCTCTGTCTGCTGGACCCCCTTGCTTTTGCCTTTTCCAAGCGCCAGTGATGAGCTAAATCCTCATTTACTAAGCATTCATTAAGTATCTATTATGTACAAAATACACTGCTAACCAGGAAAGAAAATACAATGAAAAATACCACAGGGAGCCAACCCTCAAGTAATTTGTAATACAATATGGGATATGACATAGAAATACAACGCAATTACAATCCAAATAGTAACATTACAAAATATAAAATAATATGTTAGTTAATAAGAGAGCTACAGAGTAGTGAGAGTAGTGACAGAACAGCAAGGTCACTTTGTCTGCAGATACCAGTGAAGGGGCTGTTTTTGGTCTAGCTTTGAAGGATGGGCAGTATTTCGATGAGTAGAGAAGGACGGCAAGGATTTCATGAAGTAAGGTTGTAAGGAAGTAGAGTGGTGATACAAAATACAGTTTAAGCATTTGCCTATCAAGAATTGTGATCTGATATTCAAAGATAAAATGTAATGGAGGCTTAGGGCACACCCAAGCCATCTAAAATGCATCACCTGCATGGGCAATACCAGCAACCTGCTTCTGGGAGACAGTTGGTCTGGTGAAGGTGGGGACATTCTATTTAGTTGATAATGTGTTTGAGAGCAGACTCTTTCCTTTGACTGCCTTAAACTGACTGCCTTAAAAGCTACCTGAAGGAGACCATCTCTTTCTAACATTCAGGGTGAAAGTCTCATTCATGCATATCAGGTGACATCTTTCCTTCTTCCTAGGCTATGTGATCCTGAGAAATGGTTTGGGGGTTTTGATCTGTTTCATCTCTCCTTTTTAGCTATAGATGCAGGGAGTACAGTCTCTGACCTGGGAGCTCTAGCAATGGCAATCTTGGTGTCCAGGATCCCTGGCCAAATATTGCAGCCAGACCAGCAAGGAAGCCCTGAGAAGCTAGGGTGTAGGGATGAAAGGAGGAAGACACTTCACCTTTTCAGATTTGAATCTGGTGAGATTAATGCTGTGTAGGAACTGAATTAATATGGGATCTGAATCTCCTTCCTTTTCCCAGAAACTGAGGTGGTACAAGGGGAGATTATTTGCTTTTGGGAGAAAATGTTTGTATATTTTTTTTTCATTATACCTTTGGAGTAAATATTCCTTTGTAAAACCTAATAAGACTATTAGGTGGTTAAATGGAACCAAGATGCTTGGACCTCCCAAATTAAAGGAATATAATTGGGGAGGACTTTAGCCTATGATGGGACAGCTAGGTAGCACAGTGGATAAAGCTCTTGGCTCAGAGTAAGAAAGAACTGAATTAAATCCAGCCTCAGAAATGTCCTAGCTGTGTGACCTTGGGCAAGTTACTTAACCCCTCTTTGCCACTGGAGAAGAAAATGGCAAAACCACTACAGTAACTTTGCTAAGAAAATCCCATTGACAGAGGTCTACAGGGTAATGAAAAGTCAGTTGTGACCAAAATGACTAAAAACAACTAGCCTATAATGAAAAACTGAAACCTGCCAACTCCTTAGGTACTAAAGAACCAAGGCAGAAGGGTGAAATATAACACATCTGGCCCTCAGACAGTGGGGCCTGAATAAACTATTTCTCACAAAAAAAAAATGGAAATGGGACACAATTTCCCTGTAAACTCTTTCTATATCTGAGTCTTTGACATATACATTTTCCACCTTTAAAGTTTTCCCTAAATCTCAATCCAATTCTATTCAATATACATGTTATAATGTTAACTCATGTTTGGCTTGTAGTACACCAAAAACCCCCTTATCTTTTTTCAAATAAAATGCTATTTAATTATACCTCCTCGATTTTATATTTGTAAAGTTTATTTCTGTGACAGAGTTTGTCTTAATTGTTCCTTTTAATTCATATTAATAATATGACTTTTTAAAGCTACTTAATTAAAAAACATAAAACAATTAACAATACATCCTAAGTCAGTAAATTTTTAATATTAATCAGAATTATCACTTTTAGAATATGAACTGAGACTTCATAGGCACAGAGAACTCCAAGGTGAGGAAATTCCTTCTACCAGGCCTGTTGTTCTCTCTACAATTTATAGAATTAGAGACTAGAAGTGAACATGACATTTTAATAGAGATAAATGTTCAGACACTAGGTTCAGACACTGACTGTGTGAGCCTGGGCAAGTCACTTTACCTTGTCTGTCTCAGTTTTCCTCATCTGTAAAAATGAGCTGGAAAAGGAAATGGCAAACTACTCCAGCTTTGTCAAGAAGCCCCCAAATGGGGTCACAAAGAGTCAGACATGACTGAAACAACTTAACAGCAACAAATAGTTGGATTCAGCACAAAACAGAGCAGGGTGAAAGCCTTGAATAGGCTGTTGTTTCTGTGGGGAGAAGAAAATATACCATCTAGGGGCTTTGGCAGACTGCAAGCTCAATATGAATTAACAAGTATGCTATAGAAGCCAATAAAACTCAGGCCATCATAGGAGATAGAATTATATTGGGTAAGTGAAGGGATTGTTTCATTGGACTCTGCTCTGGTCAAAACACAAATGGAGAGTATTAATATGTTCAGCAATAAGGAGAAGGTATTCAAAGGAGGGGAACTAGGATGGTGAAAGGTCTATAGTGCATACCCAGTAAAGAATTAGAAATGTTTACCTTGGATAAGATGTTTATCTTGGAAAAGATAATATTTCAAAGGGCCCTGATAACTGTCTCCCATTATCTAAAGGGTTGTCTTGAGGAAGAGATGAGAGATATGTTCAATTTGGTCCCCCAGAGGGCAGAACCAGGAGTTTTGGGTGGAAGTTGCAAAGATTCTAATTTAAACTTAACATATGGAAAAACTTCCTAATCATTAGATCAATATCAAAGTGAAAGGGGAAATAGTGGCTTCCTCCTCCCAGGTTGCCTTCCAGCAAGGATGGATGACCACTTACCAAGTATAAAAAAGAAGAGATTGCTGTTGTATTACACAGCTTCTCTTAGGTTCCTTTTAAGAGACCTTGCTGTGTGTAGGTGTCCTGGACACAAAGACAACAAAACTGCCCTTGCCTCAAGGAATCAATATTATACTGAGGGTGGGGGAGGGAATAAGAGGCTTACACAGATAAGCAGAGAAAGCAAATTAATAATGGAAAGAATCAAGGAAGACTTTCTGTTGGAAGAGGCACCTGAGATTTAGTTTGTATTAAGACAATTATTCTGAAAGGACTGGAGAGACAGATGGATAAACAAAAGCTTGTTGACTGGAGCTAGGAAGTGAAAAAACAATTAGTAGCCCAGTTTTGTTAAGGTCATAGCATAGATGAAGAGGAAAAGGTAAATTAAAAGTCAGGCTATGGATATGCATAAATAACAAGCTGGTAAGTTTATCTTTTATCTTAAAGCTGTGGTCCTCAATGATTAATGACAAAAAAAAAAAAGTTTTGAATCCCCAGGATAATGAAACATACAACCAATAAGTTATTTGAGATTTATTCATTAAGGGCTTACAATAATAACTTTTGCCCTCAAAGTTCAAACTGTTGTCACAAAACAAAACACCCTGCAATGCTGCAAAAATGCATATGCTTGTTGTCATAGAGAAAAATATAAATGCATCAAAATTAGGCAATTATTTACTACTTAAAGAATTTTTAGTGGGAACTCCTGAGACCATTGTTGAAAACCTACAGGATGTGCAAATCACTAAATGGAAATCACTGTCTTAGCAGTGATGAGTAGGGCAGTGTAGGATGGTAAGAAGGATATTGGGTTTGTACTAAAGAGAACTGAATTCCTGATGTCAGTGAAACATCAGGTCTGACTCTAAAATAATAACTTACATTTATCTTGCACTTTGCAAAATGCTTTCCATACATTTTTTCATTTAATACTTGCTTAACTTTCCATTATATATTACCTAAATTGTACATTTATATATTTACACGTACAATATAATAATAGATCATATTAAATTCTATTTAACATATTATATCATATCATATATCATAATAATTTAATGTTACTGGTCATATTCCACCATTGACCATACCTTGCTTTTATGCCCAGAGAAAGATTGGTCTTTCTCTTGAAAGTTTTTGGATTCTTTGGACAAGGAGAGGTTTGTTCTCAGGGACCTGAGTCCCTCTTTAATCTCTCTAAATCTATACAGTTGTGTTAGATAATTGCAGAAAGACACGGAACCATCCAAGAAGCAGAAAGGTCCAAGAAGCAGAAAAGTTCAGAAGGTCCAGCCTCGATGATAAACACGAGTGCCAAGCAGTGTAGCTACCAGAACATCGAGAATGGCAGCTGATAAGGAAACTTCAGTTAGAAATTTCCTGGGGGGATGGAAATGAAATTATGGGGAAAATTTTCCAAAAACCATTCAACCCATGCTTTCAATTTGTACTCAATTTAGGTTTAAATGTTGGAAAATACTCTTTATGACCCTAGAGTTTTTTTAAGAGCCATGGCCCATATGTTCCTTCTTATACGTATAATTAAAGATCCTCATTGCTGCTTGATTTTTCTTAATTTTTTCATATTAACTGGGCACCACTCTCTGCAAAAGTTCTAGGATAATTTCTAAGGCTTTTATACTTTAAATGATTGATTTTTGCTGGAAGTCATCTCCCAATTTCTGAAATATATAAGAATTCAACACTTTCCCCCCAACACATGCATTTTTATATTCTTCTGATTCTCATGCTTTGGAGCAAAAATATATTTTATCTCCTAAAGGATCACAGATTCATATGCCTATACCTGCAAGGGATATGAAAGGTAGCTGGATCATCTAGCCCAAATCCTTCATCTTACAGATGAGGAAACTGAGGCCTGGCAGGTTAAATGACTACTAAAGTAACACAGATAGTAAATAGCAAAACAAAGTTTCAATACAGGTATTCTGATTCCAAATCTAGGGCTCTTAAAATTAATTGCCTTTTTTGTTGTTGTTCTGAACTATATGTAGTTGCACAAAGAGTATGACATGAAGAAAGAAAAGCTTAGTTCAATACCTAACCCTGTCCCTCAATAGTCACATAACCTTGAAGAAATTACTTAGCTTCTCAGTTTCCTCATATGTGAAATGGGAATAACCATACTCGTATTATTTACATTTTGGCACTTTTGTAGGGATAAAAGGATATAATGTATGGAAAGTACTTTGGAAGTCTTAAATCATTTTAAAAATGAAAGCTATTACTGTAACACCAGAAATGATTTCATTAGTTCAAGAATTTCCAGTGAAGATAATCTCTCTACTAATGCAGATCATTGCATATCAATGTCCCCTTCTATCTTACATAGATTTAGAGAGGTATGTAAAGCCTTCGACAACCTCGTATAGTGGATAGAATTCTACTCTTGGAGTTATGAAGACCTGGGTTCAAGTCCTTCTTAGGCATATTGGTTCTATGTGTGTCTCTCTTCTGAACTACATTGACTGTGTGTGACTCTCAACAACTCAACCTCTTGATGGTCCTGGTGACCTCCGAAGTTATTATTATAGTAGGATATTTTCTTTATTAGAAATTGTGTGTAATCTTTGACACAGTGATATCTCCACTAGGCCTATTCCCCAGAGATATCAAAGGAAGAAGAAAAAATAACCTACATACTGAAAAGTATTCCTGGTGGCTCTTTTTGTAGTAGCAAAGAACCAGAGTCAAGGGAATGCCCATAAGTTGAGGAATGACTGAAAAACTTATTCTGTTTGAATGCTATTATATAGAAGAAATAAGAGAAGAGATGGTCACAGATAAGCCAAGGAAGACTTGCATGAACTGATGCAGAGTTTAGTAAAGTAGAAACAGGAGACTAATTTATAGAAAACATCAGTACTTGTAAAGCCAGCTTTGAAAGACTTAAGAACTCTGATCAGTACAAAGACCAGACATGATTCTGGAGGGAAGATAATGAAAAATACCATTCATCTCAACATAAAAGTAATGGTTTCAAGAGGTAGAATGAGACATACAATTTTTTTTTGCCATTGCCAATGTGGGAATTTATTTTATTTGACTAGGTATATTTGTTACAACTTTTTTCCCTTTTAAATTGGTGATAGGGACATGAGAGAAAGAGAAAAAATGTTTATTAAATGAAAAGTAAAAGAAAACATTTTTTAACAGGAAAAAACCAGATTTTCTCCTTTTTTGTGTTATTTATTTATTTTTTGCAGGTGAGCACATTTAGGCATAGAAGGGTTAAATGATTTATCTAAGACTCATAGAGCCCATAAGCGGTAGGGTTTGAGTCCAAGAATAACATACTACATGGAAGTTAGGGATTGCTATGTTAAGTCCTTTTCCTTTGCCCATTTTACTGATACAAGACAGCATCTAATCCTATTACTCTGTATTCCTTTCTTCAGTTAATTAGTCAGTCAACAAGTCTTTATGAAGCCCTTCCTATATGTTAGGTACTATACTAAGTGCTGCAGATATAAAGAGAGGTAGGAATGGTCCTTGTTCTCAAGAAACTCAGAGTCTAGTGAGGAAGACAACATTCATTCATCCATCCTATCTATCTATGTATCTATGTATCTATCTATCTATCTATCTATCCATCTATCTATTTTCGTTCTCAAGGAGCTCATAGGTTAATGAGGAGTTCTCAAGGAGCTCATAGGTTAATGAGGAGGCTTATAGATACACATGTAAAAATGTATGTGTGTATGTATGTATATGCCTGTATAAGTATACAAATACATAGATATGGACAGATGAGTAGAGATAGATAGATAGAGCAGAATGTATCTTAAGTGACTGAGATGACATTATAATCTAGCTAAAGTGGGCAACCAATCATGCCCAAACCTTCACTTTGAGAGAGGAAAGCCCTTACTGTTGATAACTGGTCAGTAGAAAATTAAAGAGATAGTGCACGATGGAAAATGAATTGATTCTTTCATCAGTCATGGTAAAAGAGACGAGACTTTTATATAGATATCTTGTCTGTAAACTTGCTCTCCATTATGGAGACATTATTTCCACATTTTACTAACTCTCAAGAGAGAGTTATTTATACCTTTACATATAAGGAATAAATAACAAAGTAATCAGGATTCTGCTGTTTATTAAAGTATATGTTTACTTGTCATAGTCTAAAAACTAGTTATTAAAATTTCCATCATCTGTTAACTTTAAAAACCTTTATAACTTCAAAATATTAGTAGATTTCTGTCTTTAACATCCTAAAGCAGGGATGGGGAATCTGCGGCCTAGAGGTCACATGTGGCTCTCTAGGTCCTCAGGTGCAGCTTTCTGACGGTGTCCGAGTTTTACAGAGCAAATCCTTTTATCAACAGGATTTGTCCTGTGAGGTTTGGATTCAGTCAAAGGGCCATATATGAGCACCTAGAAGACCACATATGGCCTTGAGGTTTCAGTTTGTCCATCTCTGGCCTAGAGAAAAGCTGAAGTTGGTGATTTCAATTAGGCCAAAGTTTCCTAAATGAATCCTAAAAATGAACCTCTAGAGTATTTAGGCGGTGGTGTATTCACTGCATTAGAGGGGAAAAAAGATCTTTCATAGATAATTTGAGGAGATAAGTGGGAATACCATGAAAAATTTTAATTGTAAATTAGTCATTTTATGATCAGCTAATAAAGGAAAGCCATGAATTTGCTTTTATGGGAATCTGAATTTTAAGAATTCGTATTTTGCATTCATGTTGACTCAGTCTGCTAGTGGGACCTGAGTTGTGAATTCAATCCCTGTGCCACTGTGTGGGTGTCAATGATCATCACCAACCCTAAGCCAGGAAGTTGTCTTGCAAATGTGCACTTTTTTTTAAAGGGGGAGACCAAGTAAGTATGCATAAATAAATCAATTCAAATCCATCATACTACTGAAAGACCAATTGAATCTCACAAAAATTGAGTCAGTGATATTATCATAGGACTTGGTAGGCAGTAATCTTATTCTTTAGGACTATAAGTTTTCTTTACTAATGGAAGGACTACAAACTTATTCTTGCTGAATCACTATTGCATCATTTGTTTAAATTCTACTAAACTTAATGAATGTCACCCCCTACTCAGTAAACTCCAGTGACTCCTTATTGCCTCCAGAATCAAACACAAAATCCTGTTTGGCACTTAAAGTTCTTCATAATCTAGCCCCCTCTTACTTATCTAGTCTTGTAATATCTTACTTCCCAACACATGAGCAAGAAATATAAAGAAAAGAGAAAAGCAAGAGAGATAAGAGGAGGGCAAGAAAACCTGAAAACCAAGACTATTTCTATAGCAAGATAAAGGATTAAAATAGAAGAGAAGGGGAAAAACATTTAAGTGCCTACTATGTGCCAAGGATTGCACTAAACACTTTATAAATATTTACTCATTGATCCTCCTATTGGAGGATCCTCATTAACCTCCTCCATAAGCCTCCTCATTAACCTATGAGCTCCTTGAGAACAAAAATAGATAGACAGATAGATAGAGAGAGGATCAATGGGTAAATATTTATGGGAGCCCTAGGAGACAGATACGACTACAACTCCCATTTTTACAGTTAAGAAATGAAGCAGACAGAGGTTGAGTGATCCATCTAGGATCATATAGCTAGTAAGTATCTGAGGCTGCATTTGAACTCAGGTTTTCCTAATTCCAGATCCCATCTACCTGCCTGAGTAAACTTTAGGAACTTTTCATATGTTTATTTTGTAATAACAAATTCTCTGTTTTGTTTTGTTTTTAGTTTTAGAGAAGCAAAACCCAGTGTAATAAGTATAAGCTAAAGGTGGCAGATTTAGTTTTGATGAAAGAAACACTTTTTAACAAACAAAACTGACCCAAAGTGGAACCAGCTGTTTCCAGAAGTGATGGGTTCCCCATCACAGAGGGTCTTCAATCAAACCATGCTGGAGATATTATGGAAGGAATTTTTGGTCAGACACAGATTGGACTGGATGACTTCTGGGGTCTCTTCTACTTCTTAGGTCTGGTGATTTTATGAAATCTTTAGCAGAATATCTTCCAAAATTCCAATGAATTGGTGATCTCATCAATGTAAAATTTCCCTACAGTGATCTATATTAAAGCCTATTGACTCCTTCCCATCCTGTGCTACCCTATTCTTTGCCCACTCAAATATTTACCAAAGGCAATTCATCTCATATTCTGCCACTGGCTATCCTTGTTTCTTGCTTCATGACCAGGATAGCTCTTTTCCGTAAGCATACATTTATTTGCACATTGTTTTATGATATGTTTCTCAAAGATAGGTATGAGGATTCTGTACAATATACTCATTCCTTAATCTGGACACATACATACATATGTATATATACTTTTTTTTTTACCAGTTTCCCCTCTACTCAATTTTGCATTGAAATCAATAGGTATTAATGTTTATCTTGATTTACTTTGGAGGATTTGATTGAGTTCTTTATAGAACTTCTCTACCTTCTGATCCTCTGTAAATGATGGTAGGTAAGCTGAAATTTTCTTTATTGTGTTCTTTTTATAAATACTTATCATGCTAATAGAAATATGAGATGCCAAATTTCCCATGAAATAATTCATGTAACTATTCCCTTTTTTCCCTTTCCAAGGGGAATCTGCTGATCATCCTTCAACTTAACTACAACTTGATTTTATTTTTTGGTTTCACTGAACTTCAAAGGCAGACACAATGAAGTATTTACTGGAGCAAGATTTGGTGAAGGATATACATATATATATACATATATATACATATATATGTATATATATATATGTTCTTTTATTAAAACACAGTTTTATGTGACTAGAGAACTCCTAGGGCCCTTGTAAATCACTAGTCATCTATAAATCATATTATTACCAAGGAGGTAAAGAATCTATTATTTAACTGTCCATTCACATGAAAAATCAGCTACACTCTAAGAATTTAAAGAAGGTAAAAATTTAAGCTGAGCATAAGGAAGACATTTTTTAAAATCTTCAGATGATAAAAGCAACATAATATATGAGAATTACCATCTTGTGCATATTAGTGAATGAATGAAAAGACATTTAGTGAGCATTTTCAATGTGCCAAGAACTGTGTTGTGTTGGGAATACAAATAAAAATGCAAAGGCAATTCCTGAACTCAGGAGACTTACATTCAAATAGGTGGAAGCAAAGCATATAGGGGAATGGGGACCAGGAAGGAGCACTTTAGTCTGCAAAGTTATAGAGATGGTGAATGGTACCACAGAGGGATAGACTGACATATACCTTCCAAGAAAAATGGCAGAAGTGACTTGATCATAGTTTCAGAACTGGAGAAAGTGAGATAAAGCATCCTATAACTTCCGTAGATACGTTCACTCCTCAAACATATTGTAAGTTCCTTGAGGGCAAGAACCAGATACTAAAAGTTTCTTTTGTATCTTACATAGTAGAGAGCACATAGCAGGTTATATTTTGTTTTGTATAGTTTTGTTAACAAGAAAAGTAATAATAAATAATGTGATGTTATTTCATTTGATAAAAACATATCAGTTGAGGTCAGAAACCATGAATCATAACATCATAGAATTACAGGTTTTAAACCTGGACATCTTATTTGATGTCTTAGAGAACATCTTATTTGAACCTCCTCATTTTATAAAAGAAGAAACCAAAATCCAGAAAGTTAAAGTAACTTCATCCAAGATCACACAAGTATTAAGTAACAGAGCCAGAATTCAAACCAGACCTCTGACTCTAAATTCACTGTCCTTTTCACTTTATTATATCACCTGTCATCTGATAGGGGAATTATTTTTTTTTCATTTTCCATAGCACAGAAGAAGCATTCAGCAAATAGCTGGTGCTATTCAGTTGTTTCAGCTGTGTCTGAATCTTAGTGATCCCATTTGGGGTTTTCTTCTAAAATATACTGAAGTGGTTTGCCATTCCATTCATTTTACAAATGAGGAAATGAATTACATATGAGCAAACAGGATTAAGTGCCTTGGTAGGGGTCACACAGCTAATAAGTGTTTGAGGCTAGATTTGAATTCAGGTCTTCATGACTCTGTGCCATCAAGCTGCCCTAGACTATTTGGTGAAGTTAGGGAACGCCTAATTTTGGATCTCTTGAAAAATAAGAAAACTGCTATCTGGCCATTAACATACTTGCCTAGCTATAGCCCTATTGAAGTCCCTTCCTACACTATTTTCCCATGATTCTATTCTTTAAGGATACTATAAAAAAAAATTTATGCCTAGTTGTCATTCTTTCTGTTAGTGCCACTAGCTTTGTCAGAGAAAAAACTGTCTCGATTTTGCCTCTAATATTCTAAGGAATATGATCAGTAAATATATTTCTCTGAACTGTTATACTTACCACTTAATTTTTTCCCTTCTTATTTTCTCCCATCTACAGTTTTGGTAATGGATATTTGGTAATGGATATTTGATTTTCCAAATGAAAAAAATGTCCCAGGTCAGGTACAAAAAGTACTGGAATTAGGACACCTAATGCTTGTTACCATGACTGCAGTCAGCCTAGGAAACAGTCCAATGGTTATGTCATGTGAGTGGAGGAATTGTGTGTTAATCCCTAGGTCCCATACATTAATGGATAGACACTGAGTTTTGAAATAAGCCTCTCAGAAGGGCACATTTGTGATTGTGCACAATATGGAGGGGTAGGCACCACTAAGAAAGGGTTACACTGTGTAGCATAGCCTCAAAGCTTTCAGTTCTTGTTATGATCCTATTTTGAAAAGATGAGAGCTCTGAAGCATTGGCTTAGTTCTTGATCAGCTCTTTAATGGACTATAGGTCCCTGACCTGGGAAAGTTCAGGGACAGAGAAGTGTGTATTCTTTGTGATTAAGCCTTTACAGCATTAACTTCAACTACATCATCACCTTTCAGAGTATTTGCACAGCTAAGAATTTCAAAGCAATGCATCAAGATTACACAACACATTCCAATCACAACTATTTGAAACAGGTAAGAGGATGTAGATCAAGACAACTGGGGAAGAAAAGTGTTCTGCAAATATTGATATATTAATAATAGTTTCTTTTCCATTACATAAAAGTACAGAGAGTTATAAAAAAAGGTTAGCTTCCATACCCTTAGTACAAAATGATTCATGATTAAGCCAGGTATATAATCCACATTTCTCATTTCTCAGGGCAGAGGTAGCAGAGTCACTGGATAAGTGGTGCATAAACATATTGATTATAAGTCCTTCCCTAAAGCATTTACTAAGTACCTATTATACGTCAGACACTGTGCCAAACTTTAGGGATACAAAGAAAAACAAAAATAGTCCCTATCCTCAAGGATCTTACACTCTAATGGGATAGAAAACATGCAAAAACAATGTGTAAACAACACATAGGTAGGATAAATTGTAGATAATCTTGTAATGCACTAGCTTTAAGGAAAGGCTTCTTGCATGAGGTGAGATTTTAGCTAAGACTTAAAAGAAGCCAGAAGGTGGAAACAAGAAGAAAGAGAATTCTAAGCATGGGGCTAGAGAATTGGGAGGTGGCATGTGGAGTGTGGAAATAGAATTGGTTTTTTGTAAGGAAAAGCAAGGCTCCAGTCTCAAGGGAATATGGAGTTCATGGAAGTAAGGAATAAGATTGAAAGGATAGTAGGGGGCCAGATCATGAAAGGTTTAAAAGCCAGAGAACAGAAACTGGTTTGAGATGGCTTATGACAAACATGGTTTGCAGAAAACTAGCATTATTTCAATAACAGCAAAAGAACAAAGCTATGCTGCCAATTAAATTCTATAAATACAGGTGTTGAGCAGGTGGAGAGTAAAGGAACATTAGTAGTGAGAGTCAGTGAATTTGAGACTGGTACCTTTAGTAGATGCTGGAAACCAAAAAGCAATGCAGTACATGAAACACTAGTTACTCATCCTCTCTTCTGGTATTTTTCTTCTGGTGCTGTAAGTATTGGTTCAACTTCATGAATATAAATGGGAAAGAGAGATTGCAAGGTGCATTGTTGGGGATAGAAGGGAAGAAGGAAGGGGAAAAATCAATGATGAGTATAAAAAGGTTAGATAAATATATTCAATGATCGTATTCCTTGGAACACTTGTAAATGACCTGCGCAGGGCACCATGCTAAATGTTTTACAAATATTATCTCATTTGATTCTCACAATAACCCTAGAAGATAGGTGCTTTTGTTATCTCTGTTTTACAGGTGAAGAAACTGAGGCATACAGGGGTTAAGTGACTTGACCAAGGTCTCACAACTAGTAAGTATCTGAGGCTGCAATACACAAAAAGGTGATGTACAAAATCCATATAAACAAGGGAAACTGTATATAGTCTTAGAAGGAAGACAGTAGCCTTAAGGGGAACTGGGTATTTGGGGACTTTTTGATCCAGGTTCAATATTCTATCCACCGTGCCACCTAGCTAGAAATGGGGAGTGTCATCAGTAGTGATGCTGAGTCAGTGAGTTCTTATGCCTCATTCCAGAAGTATTTATAATTTAGTTGGAATGGATGTTAGTTAGCTAGATGGAAATCTAG
>JAQQSK010006166.1:0-14566 GCA_028658325.1 Potorous gilbertii
GTGGTGCAGTGGATTACAGCACTGGGCCTGGAGTCAGAAAGACCAGAAACATCTGTGTTCAAAAGGGACCTCAGACACTTACTTGTGTGACTGACTCTGGACAAATCATTTAACTCCCACCTCCATTAAACTGGAAAAGGAAATGGCAAACCACTCCCATATTAGGCAGTAAAAGGGTCTCACGGTTCATGTCTAGTTCCATGATTAGTATTCCTTTCTGACCAGGGGCCTACAATCTCATCAAGTGAGTTGGGAGTACTCATCTAATTAAACAGGAATGCCCCTGTTCACTCCTGCTACATATTGGCAATATCTATTCCTTATCTTTGCCGTAAGTGATATGTCAGTGTGGCCATGGGCCAATTTACCCTGTTACCCATGCCAATCCAGTCATGAACTCTAACAGGAGGGTCTGTAAAGGTTCTGTCCCTGGGCCTTTGACTTTACTAACTCGAGTAAACTTGCTGGCAGAGTAACTCTTCTGCTTGGAACTTGTCCAGGAGACCCTGTCTTTGACAAGAGATGATACTGATTTTTCAATCTGCATGATTGCTGAACCTGAATTCAAAATATTGTGCTTTCAGAATGCTCATGATCTTTGAACTGACCTGGCTTCTTGAATGGAAACTACCACCTGCTCCCCTTTTTTTCTGGTACTATTTTTTGAAACCTGTTTCTAGCACTCACTTCTCTTTCTTTTCTGTCCCTTGTTCCTATATCTTCCAGACCCATGAGCATGTTGTTTAGATTTTATTTATAAGAGAAGGGAAAAGATACAATATACCAGGGTTAGAAACTAAGATGTGCATATAAAATAACACTTCAGATTGACTGACACCTAAACTTTCTAATCTAATTTTTAACAAAAGTTTACTAGACCTGGCCTGATTGTCTCTTGAGACTGGCAGAAGTGTCTAGTATCTTCCCCATTCTAGGCCAGGATAGAATCTTTTTCTCCAAGAATACCCTGAGGCTGATTTGGGGATACAACTACTTGGGCTCACTGAATTGAGCTTATTACTGGTTTTCAGTCCCTATGTCTCAGTTAATTATTAAGCCTCTAACTGGTGTGGTAGGTTTATGTTTTACTTGTTATCTCACTTCTTGGACTCAGATAAATACAACAGAATGCTGATCCGTTGAAATACTTTGACCCTTTCCATGTTACTCACAAAATTCACAAAAGATAACCTCTTCTTCTACTGGACTTGTCCTATCAATAGGATTCTTTCAGACTAGGATGGTCTAGTCCTTTCATGAGAGTCATAGGCTAAACCTAGTACATACCTGCCTTGGTGGCCGTTCAGTGCCACACATAATTACTCCTGGAATGTGTAACACAAAACAGTAATTCTTTATTGCTCAACTGCCTGGTTTTTGTTCTTTTATAGAGAGGACTCCAGAGGTAGGCATTCTCACTTTGCACCTTTAACTTTTAAAATCATATTATCCAAAGTAGCATTATATATTGTGATTGAATGCAGACATATAACATGCAATCATGTGTTATCACTGACTTTCAAGTCATTATAAACTGATGTTCTTGAACCTTGCCTAATTACTAATAAGAAATCATGCCAGTTTGTGGACAAACTAGTATAAATTTTGCTAACTGTAACTGCTTTGGTTGTTCTCTGGATATCTGATGATTCCCACTCTTCAATTCAACAAATATTTATTGGGCACCTAGAATGAGTAAAAAGTAATGAAAGCATACTTTTAAAACATTTTTATCATTTATTTTTTCTTTTCAACATTCATTTCCATAAGATTTTGTGTTTTAATTTTTTTCCTCCTTCCTCTCCTCCTCCCTCCCCCATAGGGCATGCAATATGATATAGACTCTACTTATATATTCATAGTAAACATATCTTCATATTAGTCATGATATAAAGAAGAATTAGAACTAGTGGGAAGAACCATGAGAAAGAAGAAACAAAACAAAACAGCAAAAGGAAAGGAGCAAATAGTCTGCTTCCATCTGCATTCACACTCCAAAGTTCTTTCTCTGGACATGGATAGCATTTTCCATTGTGAGTCCTTTGGAATTGTCTTAGATTCTTGCATTGTTGAGAAGAGCTAAGTCTGTCAAAATCAGTCATTGCACAATGTGGCTGTTACTGTGTACAGTGTTCTCCTGGTTCTGCTTATTTCCTCAGCATTAGTTCATATAAGTCTTTCCAGCAAATACTTTTTATTTTTTTAATTAATTAATTTGTTTTCAGTTTTCAATAATCACCTCCATAAGTTTTAAATTTTCTCCCCCTACCTCCCTAAGATGGCATGCAATTCTATATGGGTTCTACATATATACATTCTTATTAAACACATTTTCACATTAGTCATGTTACACAGAAGAATTAAAATGATTGGGAGAAAATATGAAAAAATCAAACCAAATCAAAACATAACACGAAAAAACAGTCTGCTTCATTCTGCATTCTGATTCCACAGTTCTTTCTCTGGATATGGATGGCATTTTGTCTCAAAAGTCCTTTGGGAAAGTTTTAGGTCCTTGCATTGCTGAGAAGCTAAGTCTATCAGAAACAGTCCTCACACACTGTGGTTGTTACTGTGTATGATATTCTCCTGGTTCTGCTCATTGCACTCAGTATCAGTTCATATAAGTCTTTCCAGAAAATATACTTTTTAAAGCTCGAAAATAGTGATCTCAGAAATAGACCTGTAAGAAAACTAGGCTGATATAAGTAAGCCCAGTTAGATAAGTAAAATCTATTTATCCTGCCTCTGTGGACATGGCCTTATTTGTACATATGGAAACAGTAGACTATAAGCTTCATGAAGGCAGAGACTAGGTCTTAACTAACTTTCTATCTCAATATCACTCCTACCATACATGCTGTATGCATAGGGCTCTGCACATTGCTCATATTAAATATTTACCAAATGAAAAATAAAAGGCCTATCTAAGACTTACTAAATAGGGAGAAATAGTGGTAGTATTTGGGGGCTGGTGTTTCCACTGAAGCCTATGAGGAAGTCAAAGTATGACTAGATAAAGGAAAGTTGGGTTGATGTCAAATCAATCCCCTTTCCACCCTCCTGGTGATGTTTTATCTTTTTCCTAGAGAGATTTGCCCTTGTTGAGCACTCAGTGTCTTTTCAAGGTAAAGTTTGCCAGAACTTGAGACCTGTAGGGTTTTTTTCTTATACTTGAATGAGTCCCATTTGCACATTTGTAATGACATTTTTTTCTCTTCTCTTTATCCTCTTTTAAAAAGAGGTGGGTCAGTGTGGTGGACAGTGCTTGTCAGTGTCAGAAGAGCTGAATTTGAATTTAACTCCCATATTTATTAGCCATATGTGTGTTTGTCCTTTGATGCCGAAGAAGACCATGCCATCAGAGAAATGATGACATGACTTGCACTTGACTTTGTTTTGAGTGAGGGAGGGTTGTGCAGGTGGTTTTGGGCCAATCACTCTACTGTGTCTCAGTTTATTCATCTGTATTATGGAGCTAATTCTTATACCCTCTCAGAGGGTTGTATTGGGCAAATTGTATTTTCCATCTTAATGTACTGTAGCCATGTGAAGTATTATTTCATCAGTTGCCATGGACAAATAATTTATCACTGGTTGCCACCCTACTAGTGATGTTTTTTCTTTTCCTAGCTAGGTTGGCCCTTGTTGGGCACTTAGTGCCTTTTCTGGATGGTAAGGCTTGCCAGAACTTGAGACCGATAGACAGACTTTGAGAAAGCAAGTTCATCAAGCCCCAGAACATGAGAGGGCAGAGCCATGACTCCTCAAAAGGGATTGGCCAACAATCCACACAGGAAAACCCAAATGGATGGAAAATACCTAACATCCAAGTGACGTTATGCCAGGTATAATTTACTGTTTCCCTAGGCAATCCCCATCGGTATAGAGGGTTTTGCAGTGGATAGAGCACTAGTGTAGGAGTCAGGAGAACCTGGGTTCAAATTTCACCTCAGACCCTTGACACTCACTAGCTGGGTGACCTTGGGCAAGTCACTTCACCCCAACTGCCTCATCCTGGGTCATCTCCAGTCATCCTGATGGATATCTGGTCACTGATTCAGATGGCTCTGGAGGAGAAGGGAGGCTGGTGACTGCACAGCCCTCCCTCCCTCAAAGTCAAGTGCAGTCATGTCATGTGTGTGATGGCACGGGCTTTGGCAGCAAGGACGGGCACACACACAGAGGGCACCGGGAAGAGGGCAGCCCCGCAGAGGGGTGACCCTGGTAACCTAGTCCCGCCCTCTTGAGGAAGGAGCCTCCTCCACTCCACCCGGGAGGGAGGTGTTTTACTGTTGTGGGGGCGGGAGTTGTGTCTTAAAAGTGGCTCCAGAACTAGGGAGGAAGAAAGGTTTTCAACCAATCAGAAGTGTTTCCCAGGCTAAGGGGTGGGGCCTCGGCCTCCTGCTCCCGCCCCTCTCCGCGCTGTGCCGGAGCGTCCCCGCGCATGCCCCTTCCCTCCGTCCCGCCCTAGTCTCTAGGGATAGGAAGGCGGGGTCGGAAGGGGTGGGAGTAGGAGGCGGGGAAAGGGGCGCGCACGCGCACTGCCTCCCGTCGTCGAGCGCTGACTCATAGTCGACGTGGCTCCCCGCTGCTCGGGCCGCCCGCTAATCGGTGCGCCAGACGTCTGCTCCACGCGCGACGGCGGCCGTGGGCGTCATGAATTGCGAGAACTTCGAGGCGGGCGAGCGGCTGGTGTCCCCGGCCTACGTGCGGCAGGGCCGGGAGGCCCGACACTCCCACGAGCACCTCCTGCGGCTCCTGCTGGAGAAGGTACCGAGGCGGCCGCCCCACCCCCTCTCCCCCGCGCGCTGCCCGGGGCTGGGGGCTGGGGGGCTGGGCGGGGCGGGGCGAGGAGAGGCCCGGGGGAGTGAGAGTGGAGAGTCCCCCTGCTCGCCGGCTGTCGGAGCATTTACGGGGCGCCGGCTCAGGAAGCCTCCCCTCCTCCCACCTGACGGTCGATGGTGGCCGAAGACTGAGTGATCTCGGTGGGAACAGGCGCCCGCTTCTCCCCCCGTGCCTCGGCTTCCCCTTTGGTAAAACGCGGTGCGGACCGTGCTGGGACGGGCCTGGGTCCCAGCACCCCGGGCGGCTGAGGCCGTGCTTTACGCCTGGGAAAGCTGAGGCGCACCCCCGGCCCTTCGAATAGAAGTCACTTAACGTGACGTTAACGATGAACGTTTATGTCCCCTCTGGGGCTACAGAACCGGGGGAGAGCTTACCGCCTCCTGGGCCTTACGGCCTTTCCTCTACAGGAAGTGCCAGATTTCAGAAATAGACACTAAATGGGCCCCTTTATAGAATACTCTTAAAAATTTTAATTGACGTTAGTGTAAATAAAGTTTTTTCCGTTCAAGTTCCACAAACCTGGAGGGCCACGGACCTACCGACCTAGGTTAAGAACCCGCATTTTAAAGGAATCCTTGTTCTGCCTGTTCTACAAGGTTGTCAGACTCCATTCAGCGTACATTTTTAACTTTGCCATGTGAAGTTCCCTAATTTGGGTGCTTTTCACGACAAGAGTGTGTGTGTGGAAAGCACTTAAGTGAAGGTAAAGTTCTACATAAATGTTAGCTATTAATACCTTGATTTTTTTTATTTTCTATTAAGGATATTTGATTTTCTAGTTTTTCAAGTTGCCAAACCATTTAAAAGTTAGTGGAAGGGAATTGTTACTTAGAATCATCTCTCCACATTCTCCATAGTATTGATAGTACAGTAAGAGTAGAAATTAAATTGTAAATTAAAAGTACCGTCTGACAGCCAGATAACCCGGGGGTCCAGTGGGTAGAATACTTGAGGTCAGGAAGATCTGGATTCAAATCCAACCTTCAAACTCAGGTCCTCCTGATTCCATGGATGGTGCTCTGTCTAGGGCACCAACTAGCTGCCCCAAATCTAACATTTGACACTAGGTCACTTCATCTCTACCTTAATCCACTGGAGAAGAAAACGGCAAACCACTCGAGTATCTTTGCCAAGAGAATCCCAGGGATGGTATTGATGTGCTGTGGTCCCTGGGGTCAGAAAGAGTTGCATACACCTCTATATGTTATCTGATCTGAGATGTAGTATCCCTGTAAAACTGGGGTAGAGGTATTTTTCAGATAAGGAAACTAAAGCTCAGGAGTTAAGTTTACTCATAAGCAAATGACAATGATCACAACTGTATTGACTGTGGAATTGAAAGGGCAGCTAGGTGACTAGTGCATAGAGTGCAGGTCCTGAAGTCAGGAAGAATTATTTTCCTGGGTTCAGATTTGGCCTCAGATACCTATTAGCTGTGTGATCTTGGACAAGTAACTTAACTCAATTGGCCTTGGTTTCCTCATCTGTGAAATGAACTGGAGAAGAAAATGATGAACCATGCCAGTATCTTTGCCAAGAGAACCCCAAATGGGGTCACAAAGAGTTGAATGTGACTGAAAATAACTGAACAGCAACAAAATGTGGAGTTGGAACCTTTATCTTCTTGATTCCAAGTCTACCACTTGATCTGCCATATGGAACTTAGAAATATCATTAAAACTCTTATAAAAAAGCACAGTAGTGGCAAATAACTACTGAAGACTGACTTCCTTACTTACATCTTTCCAAACGTATTTTCCTTTCCCAAAGGGTAAATGTCCAGAAGATGGTTGGGATGAGAGTACTATTGAACTGTTTCTCCATGAACTGGCCATTATGGATAGTAACAATTTCCTGGGCAGCTGTGGTGTGGGAGAAAGGGAAGGTAGAGTAGCATCTGGGTTAGTTGCCCGTCGACATTACAGGTAATTTTTAAAAGTAATGTGTGTTATCTATTACATTCTGTAAGAGTGCTTAATTTTTTAAAGTCTTTGTAAAATTTTTAAAGTTTTTTAAAGACCAGATTAATGTTTCTCTATATTTTCTAATTTAGAAGTTCTTTGAAAAAAACTTAGAAATAAACATCTGAAAATTGTTCTCGTTTAGCTGTATCTTATTTTCTGCAATACACGTGGAAAAATATAAATTTCATTTTGATAAATTGCACTCTATTTTTTTCTACTGACTCACCTTAAAATTTTAGAGGTTTTTTCCATTATTTGCCACTTATTTGTTGGTTAATTCATGTTAGGTATAACAGTAAGAATTTATGGACCATTTAAATCTTTTTGTTTTAATATTAAAGTGGAAACCACATTGTTTTAACTTTCATTTATTTTTATTAATATTTTTCTCTATTTAAAAATTTTATCACTTACTTATTTTCAACATTCTTGTTAAATTTTGAGTTCCACATTCTCTCCCTCCTGTCTCTTTACGCTCCCCGTTAAGAAGGCAAGAACTATGTCACTTATACTTGTGAAATCATACAAAACATTTCCATATTAGTCATGTTTCCAAAACAAGAAAAAAGAAAGTGAGAAAGTTATACTTCAGTTTGCACTCAGAGTTCATCAGTTCTCTCTGTTAGGTGTGTAGCACTTTTTCATCATGAGTTCTTTAGAATTGTCTTGGATTGTTGTATTGCTCAGAGTAGTAACCACGTGTTTCACAGTTGATTGTCGTTACTTACAACATTGCTATTACTGTGCACAGTGATCTTTAGGTTCTTCTCATGTCACTTTGCATCAGTTTATATAGGTTTTGCCTTGTTTTTCACAGCACATTTCTCACATCACAATCATATGCTGCAGCTTGTTCAACCATTCCCCAGTTGCATCCCCTACATTTCCAATTCTTGCCACCACAGAAAGAGCTGCTCATTATAAATATTTTTGTACATATAGGTCCTTTTTATTTGATCTCTTTGGGATAAAACCTAGTAGCAGTACCGTGTTTTATAGTGTGTTGGGTTTAAAAACCATATTGTTTTTAAATATCTCTTTGAAAGGGAAAAGAAAAAATAGGCGTTAAACACCTGTAATAATAAAGTGTTATATAAGTCAGATTTGGAGGTAAATTGTAGGTGCCATATTTAGTCTAATAGAATGTACTAAAAATTTTACTCAATTTTACTAAAAATAAGCAGAACTTATAATAATGAAGACATACTCTTAGGCTGATAGCAACGACGAATTTAATTATATATATATTATATATATACATATATATGAAAACTTTGAAATAGTTTAGCACTATAAAAATATAATTGTTGAAATATTGAATTTTAGAGTTTATCTTAATGATCCCATTATTCACAAACTGAAGGTTGTCTGTCAGTCAGCTAGCATTTATCAAGTGCCTACCTTGTCCTAAGTTCTGAGCATGCAGAGAAAGAATAACAAAAGATAGTTTCTGTTCTCAAGGAAGTCACAGTTTAATGGATTACTATTATTAATTGACTATTATTGTTTCTTTTACTATAGTGAAGCTTCATACTAGTGTACTCCGCTTTAGCAAATCAGGAAGTGATTACTAAATTACAGAGGACTTTTAAAAAAATAATTTGGTGATTATTTTTAATTGTGAAAACCTCTATGCCGTTTGTAATATAGTTTAGTTTAGGAACAACTTTTCAAGGACCACGTTTTTTGTGTATCATCAGATATGCCACAATGACAATTTAATCCAACAAACATTTTTGCTGAGTAAACCACTGCTAGGGCCTGGAGGTAAAGAAATGAAGAATGAAACAGGCTTATGCACTTAAATAACATATAATCTAATGGAGTGATAGAGTGTATATAAATGAGTATAATCTAAGACAGATAAATGCAAAAGATGTGAAATTTGCAGATAGAAAGATTACTTGAAGGTGGGACAATCAAGAAGGAAATGGTATATGAAAATTAAAGGGAACGGGTATGAGGGGTTGGCCAGTACGAACATTTAGAGGTGGAAGAAAACAGCAATATTGGGGCCATGATAGTAGTCAGTTTTGACTAGTACATGGAGTTGAAGATCAGAAATGAAAAATAAGGCCAAACTTTATATGGAAAGCTGTGATTTCTGCTGCCTACTTATTTTTTTAATTTGACTTTTGGTCAGTGAATAAAAATCCATTTTTTCCCCTCATTTTCCCACCTTGGGGAGAAAAGAAAGAAAAACAAAACTCTTATACGTAGTCGAATAAAACAAATTCCCCCATTGGCCATCTCCAAAAGCTTTTGTGCCTCAGTCTTCACTTTCAATCTGTCACCTCCCTTCCCCATCAGTCTTCCAAGTGGGGTCATGGTTATCAACTGTGTTGATCAATTTTTAAGTCTTTCACTTCGTTACATTGTTATTATACACATTATTCTTCTGGTTCTGTTTACTTTTTGTTGATTAGTTCATATAAATCTTCCTGGTTTTCTCTGAAATTACTTTCTCGGTCACTTTGGTGAGTTTTTCTCTCAGGTCACTGGTTCAAATAAATCCTGCCACATAGAGCTTAAACACGGCTCCTTAGGAAGGTGTGAAAATTGCACGCCTGTGTTCATACTACATACTTGAACTTTTAGTCTGTTGTATAACACATGTAACTCGATGTAACACAACATGAAGCTCAGGATTTTCTGGCATTAAATAATATGCCTTTAAAAAAGTAATATTTTACAAAGTGTCCTTTGTTTTGTCCTCACTTCATTTTTTACCTTAGACTAATTACCTTCTTTTTCTACACTAATCCTGGTTCTGTGTGTAAGCTCTAGGAGCAAGGCAGAACAGTTCTCTTTGGGGAGAAAACTGCCATAAAAAAAATCAGGGTCACACAAATGTCACTCCTTTTTAGTATCCAGTGTTGACCAAATTTTAACTTATCCTTATTAAGGGAAGGAGGAATTAAATGGGAAAATTTGTTTTCATGGATGCTTAATTGGTTGTTTATTATTATAGTTTCCATCTTATAAATATACTTGTTGGGAATATTGTAGAAGAGATTCTTACATCTGGTAAAAAATATCACCTGGATGTTCTCTTGATCTCTTTTAAGCCTCAGATTTTACCCCTGAAGGCTTCTGATTGCTTCTGATTTTCTAGGTAATCTTGTTTGCATACATGTACATGAATTATTTTGCATAAGATTTTTTTCCCATTCATTGACCCTTCTCTTGTTTAGGTTCAGTCATGGAATTGGAAGATCAGGTGATATTGCTGCTGAGCAACCCAAAGCTGCAGGTTCTAGCCTTTTGAACAAAATAGCCAATTTATTAGTTCTGGACATCATAAGGCTGGCTGGTGTGTATTATATTAAATTGTGCTACTTTTTGCTCACCTGCTACAAATCAGGGAGTTGGGCTAGATGATCTTTGTGATTCTAGGAAACGTTTTCAGTTGACTTAATTTCTAATTGCTTCTTTATTTACAGGTGTTCGTTCAGTGGCTGACTGCTTTGTTGTTCCAGTGGCAACTGGTATGAGTCTAACCCTGTGTTTCTTGACACTGCGACACAAGAGACCAAAGGCAAAATATATTATTTGGCCACGAATAGATCAAAAGTCCTGCTTTAAATCCATGATCACTGCAGGTAATGAAATGTATTATTAATTATTATTGCGCTAATATTATAATATTGAGAGACAGTGTGACTCAGTAGATAGTGTTGGACTTCTAGTCAGGAAAATATAGGTTCAAATATTTACTCTAAAATAGTCATATGACCATGGGAAAATCACTTAACCTAGCTGAGTCTGAGTCTAAAAATTATTAAATATATTATCTTCAAAATTTGCATTTCTAAAACAATTTTCAATACTGAGAAAAATCACAGATCATTGAGGTAGTGAGATTAATGTTCCATGGTCTTTTAGACTTGTTTAGAATCGTAGATGGAAAACTAAAAACTTATTAACACAATACAATAAAGTGTTATGACATATATATGTATACCAAACAAACCTAAAAAGCCATGAATGAAATAGGTGCCCCTCTAACTGACTGGATCCAATATGGGTAACTGATGAAAAATTGGACAGCAATCATAACAATAGGCCTTCATACATATTATCTTATTTCAACCTTACAGCAGCTTTGTTAAGGAGGTTTTATTATCTCCAGGAGAATTATTGAAGTGATCTTTGGGAGACTATGGAATCCTGGAGAGGTGCCACAGACATGGAGAAGGGCAGATGTTCTGGTTTTCAGAAAAGGGAAGAGAGTGTCATCTGAAAACTAGAGGCCATTTGATGCCTGTCAGAATTCTAGCAAGTATTGTTAGAAATGTTAGTGACTATCCGGAAAAGTGAGTGGCTATCTTGAGGGTGAAGGATTCATCAAAAGCAAGTCATGACAGACTAACCTCACTTCTTTTTTTTGACAAGGTTACTAGACTTGTAGATCATGGAATTGTACTGAAACAGTTGACAAAGTTTCATGTGCTATTCTTATTCAAAGAGCTTAGAGAAATGATAGTATGGTTAGGTGGATTTGAAACTACTTAAATATGGAGATTGAAAGAGCAGTCATTAATGGTCCATTGTCACCTTTGAAGGAAGCTACTAGTATAATGAGCCCCAGAGATTTGTGCTTTACCCTGTACTGTTGATGTTTGACACTTTTTTCATCAACAACTTGAATAAGGGGATAAATGGCTAAATTTTCAAACCAGGGATAGATATCTTAACACAATGCATGACTATGGTTCTTGACAGGCTTGAACGTTGAGATGAATCTGGTAGAATGAAGTTTAGTAGGGATAAATGTAAAGCCTTATACTTGTCTCAAAATATCAGTTTCACAGCTACAAGATGATTTGTAGTTACTGTTCTTACTGTGTAATTTTAGTAAATGACATTTCTTTAAAAGAAATCAAGATAGACTTAATTTTGCATGATAATGTGGAGAGGGATCTGTGGTCTAAAGTTTATTTTTATTGTTGTTTTCCAAGGGTATTGGAGGAGGTAAAACTAAGGGCAGAATTTCTCTGTTATACTTTTGGTAATTCTACCTCATGTTAGGCATTCACACTTCTGATGAGCAAAAAGTAGAGTTGAGAAAAAAGAGATGGATGGAATACATGAGAAAAAAGAGATGGATGGAATACATAAGTGTGGCATGGTCCTATAAGAATGGTACCAGAAGAACCAAAGCTCAGAATGAGCTGACGCTGGCAACAAAAAAGATTTTGTTAGCTATATTGGAGGAAAAAGGAAAATTGGGGGAAGAGAGAGGCCCACTATTTGGAGTGTATGGGATGATGATAACTGAATGATAGAGAAAAGAGAGCTTCTCATCTCTTACTTGTTTTAGTTTGTCTCTCCTGAGGGAATAATTTTTGGACTGGAAATGACAGAACAAAATAATAAGGAGTTGATACCTGTGCTAGATGGGAGATGGAAAGCTTCTTAGCTGCCCTTGACAAGTTCAGTCTACTAATCTCAGGTGAACTGTATTGTAGGATACCAAAGAACATATATGTAGGAATGATTGCTGAATCGTTGGGAGTGATCTTTGGAAGGCTGTGGAATCCTGGAGAGGTGCCAGAGAACTGGACAAGGGCAAATGCCCTGATTTTCAAAAAAGGGAAGAGAGTGTCATCTGAAAACTAGAGGCCATCTAAATGTGATTTAGATTCCTGTCAAGATTCTAGCATTACTTGAATTGCTGTATTACTTAATATTTAATTGAAGAAACATTCTTTTTGCTCATCATTGTCTCTATATTTACATAATTATACTTCCATGTCTCATTTCTTACCCTGCTTCAATGATGTCTTTTACCAGAAGCAATAATCAGGCGGTGGTAGAGTACAATTGATTCCTAGAGTTTTTATAATCTTGCCTTACAATGAATAGTGGGATAGATGAATGCTCATTTTCTTTTTGGATACCTTTGTTAGGTTTTGAGCCTGTGGTGATAGAGAATGTGTTAGAAGGTGATGAGCTATGCACAGACCTGAGGGGAGTGGAAGCTAAAATCAAGGAGCTTGGGGCTGATAACATTCTATGTGTTCATTCTACTACATCCTGTATTGCTCCAAGGGTGCCTGATAGGTAAGTAATTCATGTATATTATTCTTTACACGGTAACTAATTTTGCTAGTAAAATGTAGACATCCTTATTTTAATATGTTTAATTAACTTTTGGGAACAATTATCTCTTTTGGGAAAAATTGATCTCTTCCTAAGAGGATGTAGAGAATTCCTCTGAAATGTGGAGGAAAGCATAATGGGATAGGAAAGGATTTACCGAACAGGAGAAGAAAAAAGGGAGCTAATACAATGTAAATGAGTCCTTTTGCTTCTTTTCATTTGAATAGATTCAACTCTCTCTACCTTCTGCTTATGTTGAAATTATGATTGCTCCCTTCCCCATGCTATTAGCTCCTCTTCATGAAAAGGTGCTCTGCCTTGTTATTTAAAAATGTTTTCCCCCTGTGCTAGATGTCATATTTTCTTGTGTTCATTTATTTCTGTTGTCATCTTTAGTTCAATAGTCTTTCACTCAGTGGGCTTATGTTTTTGACACTTCTGATAATCATGATTGGGGGCTATCAGTGATATTTGCTGTGCAAGAATAAGAAAATAATCTTTAATGATAAATGAAAATTAGTAATGTTAAATATATACCTTATAGTGATACATATCTAGTTTTTAGCTCAAGATAAAACACTGCTTAAATTTATACTTTAAAGGTGTTAAGATACAGCCCTCTTGGAAAAACATTTAAAATTAAGAAAATCTTACTTGAAAATTATTTTTAAAAAATTTATCATACTTAATCATATACACAATGGTTCTTTTCCTTTGTTTTTATTGGGAAGAGATATAATAATGTAAAAATGTAGATGTTTTACTTTCCAGATGAAAGCAAGTATAAATTTTGTAACTGAAATTATAATTTGTCCTTGTTTAAATCAAGCAAGTGTACATTGAGTGCCTACTATGTACAGACATTGTGCTGGGCATTGGGGACACAAAGATGGAAATGAAAAGTCCTGTCCTTTGGTTCTATTGGGCAAGATGTACTTATATAAGCGTATACAAAATAAATATATGTGGGGCAAGGATAAAGCAGTATCAGAGAAATTAGGAAAGGACCTCATGCAGGAAGTGAAACTTGAACTAAGCTTTGACAGGAACTAGGGATTATAAGAAGTAGAGGTGAGGAAGGAGTGCATTCAAGGCATGGTTCACTGCAAATTCACTGAGATGGAGTGTCTTGTGTGAGGAACATCAAGAAGGCTAGTTTGACTGGACCATAGATTGTATGAAGGGGGAATAACATATATTAAGATTGGGAAGGTAGGTTAGAAGCAGATTGTTGTGAAAGACTTTAAATTCCAAACAGAGGAGTTTGTATTTGGTCCTAGAGGTAATTGGGAGTCATTGGCATTTATTAATCAATCCAGAGACATGGTCAGGCCTGTGATGTAGGAAAATCACATTGGCATCTATGTGGAAGATAATTGCATTGGAGAAAGAAAAGATTGGAGGCAAAGAGACCATTTAGAAGGCTTCTGCAGGAGTCCAGGTCAAAGGTGATAAAGGCCTGAATTAGGGAGTGACTATGAAAGTAGAGAAGAAGGGGATATTGTGGAAATAGAGTAGGAAGGACTTGACTATATTGATTGAATATGTTGGGTCAGGGAATGAGGATGAAGCTGTGTGACTAGTGACTAGGATAGTGTTAACTTTGACAGAAACAATGAAGTTCAGAAGCACAGTGGGATTGGGGGAAA
>JAQQSK010006167.1:0-14566 GCA_028658325.1 Potorous gilbertii
GTAGTAATACACAGAAATGTAGGTGATTTTTCTGGTTTTGTTTTATAACCTGCAACTTTGCAAAAGTTGTTTATTATTTCAAGTATTTCTTTACTAGATTCTCCAGAATTCTCTAAGTATATCATCTGCAAAGGGTGATAATTTAGTTTCTTCTTTGCCTATTCTAATTCCTTCAATTTCCTTTTCTTCTTTTATTGCTACAGCTAGCATTTTCAATACCATGTTGAATAACAGTGGTGATAATAGACATTCTTATTTTACCCCTGATCTTATTGGAAATGCATCTAGCTTGTCTCCATTGCATATAATGCTTGCTGATGGTTTTAGGTAGATACTGCTTATTATTATATGAAAAGTTCCATTTATTTCCAGGCTTTCCAGTGTCTTCAATATGAATGGGTGCTGTATTTTGTCAAAGGATTTTTCTGCATCAATTGAGATAATCATGTGTTTTCTTTTAGTTTTGTTGTTGATATGATCAGTGATGCCAATAGTTTTCTTAATACTTAAACAGCCCTGCATTCCTGGTATAAATCCTACCTGGTCATAATGTAGTATTCTTGTGATAAGTTGATTTTTTTATTTTTCCCAATATAGTATTTAAAATTTTTGCATCTATATTCATTAGTGAAATTGGTCTATAATTTCCTTTCTCTATTTTGGCTCTTGCTGGTTTAGGCATTGTAACATGTTTATATCATAAAAAGAATTTGGGAGGACTCATTCTTCAACAATTTTCCCAAATATTCTGTATAGTATTGGAATTAACTGTTTTTTGTTTTAAATTTTTGACAGAATTCACTTGTAAATTCATCTGACACTGGAGATTGTTTCCTAAGAAGTACATTTATGGCTTTTTCAATTTCTTTTTCTGAGATTGAGTTATTTAAGTACTCAACTTTCTCTTCTGTTAACCTGGGAAATTTATATATTTTTTAAAATAATCGTTCATCTCATGTAGATTGTTGAATTTATGGGCATAGAATTTGTCAAAATAATTTCTAGTTATTGTTTTAATTTCCTTCTCATTGGAGGTTAGTTCACCCTTTTCATTTTTGAGATTGACAATTTGGTTTTCTTCTTCTTTTAATCAAATTGACCAAAGATTTATCAATTTTATTGGTTTTGTCATAAAACAAACTCTTAGTTTTATTTATTACTTCAATAATTTTCTTGATTTAAATTTTATTAATCTCTCCTTTGGTTTTCAGTATTTCTAATTTGGAATTTACTTGGGGATTTTTAATTTGTGATTTTCCTAACTTTTTCAGTTTGCTTGCCCAATTCATTGTTCTCCTCTTTCTCTACTTTATTCATGTAGGCATTCAAAGATACAAAACTTCCCTTAAAAACTACTTTTACAATATACTATAAGATTTGGTAGGTTGTCTCATTATAGTCATTTTCTTGAATGAAGTTGTTGATTTTTTTCTATAATTTATTGTTTACCCCACTTATTCTTTAGGTTTATACTGACCAGTTTTCAATTAAGTTTTGATATATTTCCATGGACTTTGAGAAGGATGCATTGACTATCTCTGTCTTTCTGCACTGGATTGTGAGGTTTCTATGACCTACTACGTGGTCAATTTTTACATGTGCCAGGTAACACTGAGAAAAAGTAACATAGCTTTCTATCCACATTCAGTTTTCTCCAGAGAACTATCGTATCTACCTTATCCAGGGTTTTATTCACCTCCTTAACTTCTTTCTTTTTTTTTTATTTTGAAATTAGATTTATCAAGTTCAGAGAGGGGTAGGCTGAGATTGCCCAACTAATATAGCTTTGCTGCTATTTCTTCATGTACCTCCCTTAACTTCTCCCCTAAGAATTTGGGTGTTATACCAACTGAAGCATATATGTAGAGTAAAAAAATTGCTTTGTTGTCTATGGTGCCTTTTAGCAGGATGTAGTTTCCTTCCTTATCTCTTTTGATTATATCTATTTCTACTTTTGCTTTATCTGAGATCAGGATTGCTACTTCTGCTTTTTTTTCATCACCTGAAGCACAATGTGTTCTGATGCAGCCTTTTACCTTTACTCTGTTTGTATGCCCCTATTTGAAATGTGTTTTTTGTAAATAACATATTGCTGGATTATAGTTTTTAATTCACTGTACTATCCATCTCCGTTTTACAGAAGATTTCATCCTATTCACATTCACAGTTATGACTCCTATCTATGTCTTTTCATCCATCCCCTTTCCACTTATTTATGCTTTTAGTTCTTCCTTCTCCCTTCCCCTCCACAATAGAGTTTTAATTTTTGACAACCACTGCCCTCAGCCTTCCCTCCCTTCTTTCAGTCTCTTCCCTTTCTTTTCCTTACTTTTTACCCCCCTTTTCCCTTACTACTTCTTCTCTCCCTTTTCACCTCCCCTTCCTTTTCCTTCCCCTTTCCTCTCCTCCTGCCTATAGAGATAACTGTATTTCTATACTTAACTGAGTTTGTTGTTACCTCCTTGAATCCAAACAGATGAGAGTACCTCTCAAACAATTCTCATCCTCCTCCTTTCTTTCCCTTTACTGTAATATATTTTGTGCTTTTCTCTGTGATGTAATTTATTTCTTCTGCCTCCTCCTTTTCACATCTCTCATTACAATCCCTTCATCCCCTTAAATTACCTTTCTTATCATCACATCATTTAATTTATACTCACTTCCTCTGTTTATCCCTTTTATATATCTTAATAAATGTACAATTCTCAAGATTAACATGTATCATCTTGACTTATAAAGATAGAAACACTGCACATATTAAATATCAAACTTTTTTGCTTCCACTTTTATCTTTTTATGCCTCTCTTGAGACTGATGTTTGAAGATCGGATTTTCAATTGAGGCCTTCTCATCAGTTAGATATGGAAATCCATTATTGAAAGTCCTTCCCCTTGCCTGAAATATTATGCTCAATTTTGCTGAGTAATTGAACCTTGGTTGCATACCCAGCTCACTTGACTTGCAGAATATCATATTTCAATCTTTTAATGTGGAAGCTGCAAGGCCCTGTATCATCCTGACCGTAACTCCTCATTGTTTGAATTGTTTTTTTCAGGTTGCCTGCAGTATTTACTCCTTCAATTGATAGTTATGGAATTTATAAACAATATTCCTTGGTGTTTTTAGTTAGGAATCCCTTTCAGGAGGTGAATAGTAGATTCTTCTATGACTATTTTGCTCACTGGATCTAGCACTTCTGGACAGTTTCCTTTGATTATTTCAAGGAAGATATTGTTCAGGCTCTTTTATCGTTATGACTTCTTGGTAGACCAACAATTCTTAGATTTTTTTCCTCTTGGAGCTGTTTTCCAGGTAAGTTGTTTGTCCAATTAGATGTTTTACATTTTCTTCTATCTTTTCATTCTTTAGACACTATTTGACTTATTCATGATGTGTCACCGAGTCATTAGCTTCTACTTGCTCAATTCTGATTTTTATCAAATTGCTTTCTTTCGTTAACTTTTGTATCCCTTTATCATCAGGACAGTTGTTCTTTTTAAGGAGTTATTTTATCCAGTTAAGTTCTGTGCTTCTTTTTGTCCAATTATCCTTTTAAATTCTTCTGTGATTTCTTTTTTGATATTTTTAGTCATTGGTCAGTTTTTCTTCTATTTCACTAATTTGACTTTTAAAATTCTTCATGACCTTTTCCAAGAAGGCTCATTGTGCTTCAGACCAGTTAATATTCCCTTCTGAAGTTTCAAATGGGAGTACAGTCTCAATGCTGAACTCTTTGGTGTTTGTATTTTGGTCCTTGCCCCATGGAAAGATTTGATGGCCTTTTCTTTTCTGTTTTGCTTCTTAATCTTGATAATCACCCTTTTTTCTAACTTTTAAAATTCATCTCTGCATCTGGGGCACAGGGGACTCGGTCCCACAGTTATTGTCCCTAAAACTTGAGGCTTTTTGTGTTGTGGCATCTGGTTCTTTCAGCTAGAAGCAAAAATTTTGAAGCTTACCTTGTGCTGAACTGGCTGGTATTAGAACACAGTAGTCAGGTGAGGTCTTTTGGGGTTTCCCAGAATTTACCCTGGAGCTAGTTTGTCAAGTGTGACGGAGGGGTAGTCTGACCCCAAGAAGTCTCATCTCCTGTGGGAGAGCATAGGAAAGCTCAGGGGTTGGTTATGTTGTCTGTGCTAATGTCTTCCCAATTCCTCTGGGGTGCTGAGACATGCTTGGAGTCCTGGTGCTGGTGGCTACAAGCTTCACCCCCCCTCCCGGGGCTCAGGATCTTCTCCAAGTTTGCTGAGGTAGGGTTGTATGGGACAGCTCTGATCCTGTGTTGATCCCCTTAAGCCACAGCAAGAGGGGCCCTCTTTAGTGATTTTCTTAGTCTATTGAAATCATTAGATAACATAGGAATAAGTGGATCTTTGCTTAAGTAGTGTCTAAAACCATCAGGAAGCATTATCTGTAATAATGATGAAACTGAAGACTTCTCAGTGAGATCAGGGTGTAGAAAGAAAGACCAGTCTTACCATTATCCTTTTTAAAGCATATTATCAACTCATACTGCTTTATTAGCAAAAACAAATCCTAAAAGTTTTATATATTGTTTCATGGTTTCAAATTAGTTTTTTAAAACACTTTGCTCCCTACACCATGAAAAAGAATAAAATCTCTTCTTCAAAATCTCAAAGATTCATAGATATAAGGGTAAGTTGCCTTTTGCAAAATGTACGGTATGCACAATAAGATATTGTAACAATATTACCTTGTAAAATATAACTGTGCAAAGGAGTAAAGAGATTATGTTGCTTCATCTGTATATTGTAAACAATCTCTCTTGCAGTTAAAGAATGTCAACACTATATGTACAGTATGTGAAGTCAACATGATATATAGAGTATTAGATTTTTTAAATCTAATTTCAAGTTGTTTTGTTTTACATAAGTGTTGAAAATTTAAAAGAAGCTTCAAACATACTTTGCTTACTTAAATATGAAAGTTATCATGTATTCCTCAAGTTTCTTTTACTTATTTATTTTGGATACTTCTTCCTAACTGGGGGGTGGGAAGAACCTAGTATTTCAACAATTGCAAAATTATTCATTATTTCACTAGCAATGAGATATTCAGAGTGCCTATAGTGGCCATGAATATCCCAGCACAATTTTGAAACCTAAATTTTTATTCAGAGACCAGAAAGCCAAGTCCATCATAGAAACAAAAATCTATACACAATAGCAATGCAGAGAACAATCACATCCCCAAACATTTCCCCTGCCAGGATTCCCACAAACCAGCTCCATTAATCAAATCACAAGCAGGACCTCTTAAACATAATCACAAGCAAGCCTTTCCATTCTCCCTAGCACGCAGCCTATATACTTCCTAGCTCAGACTGCTCTCTTGTTAATTTCCTCTCGGCTCTACACTAGCTCCAGCTCCTCCTGTTTCACCTATTCAGCAAACACCTCCCATCACAGGCTCCATGGGACTCAGATTCATGTGACTCAGGCTTCCATGTTACCCAGGCAGTTCACAATGGGCCTATGAATATGAAAGATCTCCCTATTTAAGTTAACATTATTACATTAATCATAGCAATAAGAGAAGAAAAAAGTTGAAAAAATAGATAGGCAATGAGGAAACATAACTATTCTTCTTTTCAGATGATATGATCGCATACTTGGGGAATCCTAGAGAACCAACTAAAAACACTAGCAGAAATAATTAACCACTTTAGCACAGATGCAGGATAAACCCACATAAATCATCAGCATTACTACATTTTACCAACAAAATCCAGTAAGCAATGATGGAGAACTTTCACTTAAAATAATATCTGGTGCCAAGATGGTGGAATGAGGAAGAAGCTCAGTAGAGCCCTCACAAATTCTCCTCCAAACAACTTGAAAACTGCCTCAAAAATGATCTAGGAGGAGGGAATCAGCTTACCTCCAAAAGGGGATATGCCAACAAATAAACCCCATATCCAGGGGATACCAACAAGGAGCACCCCTCTCCCTACTGCAATTCAGCAAAAAATTCTTCTCTCTAGTGTAAGACAGTACCTATGTTCTGAAACTAAGTGAAAGTCAGCAGCAGTACTTTAAGTTTCAGCACAAGAAGCTGGGAATAGTGCAGGATCAGAGCCCAACTCTCACATTAAAATACCAAGTCACTAAATAAGCAAAAAAAAAATGAGCAAAGAACAACAAAAATATAACTCGACTACAGAAATTAACTAGTGATGGGGAAGATAAAGGCACAAACTTAGAATATATTAATGGCTACATGTGAAGCCTCAAAGAAAAAAATGTAGTTTGATCTCAGGCCCACAAACAACCAGAATAACTTAAAAACATTTTAAAAGGCAATTTAGAGAAGTAGAAGAAAAATTAGGAAAAGAAAGGAGAGTACAGCAAGAGAATTATGGAAAAAAAGAGTCAATAGCATGGAAAAAGTAATGCAAAAAAAGAACCCTCCCTAAAAATTAAAATTGGCTAAATGGAAAAGGATATGTAAAAACTCACTAAAGAAAATAATTCATGAATAATTAGAATTTGTCAAATGGAATTCCACAAGACAGCAAGATACAATAAAATTTTAAAGTGGGAAGAAAATGTAAAATTTCTCATTGATTAAACAACTGATCTGGAAAATAAATCCAGTATCATTAAGAAAAGAATTACCGACTCATGTGAAAGTTTTGATGAAAAAAAGTCTAGACAAAATCTTTCAAGAAAGTATTGGGGAAAACTGTCCTGACATAGTAGAATTAAAGGAAAAAATGGAAATTAAAATAATTCCCCTATCATCCCATGAAAGAAATACCCAAATGAAAATTCCCAGGAACTTCATAGCCAAATTCCGGAACTCATAGATAAAGCATAAAGTACTGCAAGCAGTCAAAAAGAAATAATGAAAATACAGTGATGCTACAGTCAAAAATTTACAGGATTTGAGAGCTTCCAGATTAAAGAATTGGAAAGCATGGAATATGATATTCCAGAGGGCAAAGTAGTTCAGATTACAACCTGGCAACACTGAATATAATAGTTCACAAGAGAAAAAATAGACATTAAATGAATTAGTTGGTTTTCCAGCAATAGACCAGAGGTGAATAATAATAATTACAATAGGAATAATAATAAAATCTTCCAAATACAAGACTCAAGAAAAAGATAAAAAATTGAAAAAGAAACAAGAAAGAGAAAATATGAGATTTAAAAATTTTAAACTTTTTTATTCTGCTTGGCAAGACCATATTCATACTACTTTCCTACTTATAAGGGCAATTCAGAGTATAAATAGAGAGTGGATAAGGATATAAAGTGACTTTGATGATACGATACCCAAAAAGTCAAAATAAAGGGGTGAGAAAGAAGACTGCACTGGAAGAAAGAAGGGGGAGAGACAACAGGGTAAATTATCTCACATAAAAGTATTTAAGGGTTATTATAATGTAGAGGAAGAAGGAGGTGGTGGCAGGCAAAGCTGAAACATTACTCTCATCAGAACTGGGCCAAAAAAGAGAATAATATACACACTTTACATATAGAAATTTTTCTTTCTCTGTAAAAAAATTTAAAAGGGGAGATTACTAGAAGGATGAAGGACTGATAAAAGAGAGGACAGATTACGATAGGTGGTGATCAGAAATGAAACACTAGTTTCATCATAAAATGGAAATGGATAGGAGAACCAATTAAAAGAAAAAAACAGAATCTTCCAATATGTTGTTTACAAGAAACGTTTTTGAAACACAGAGACACACATAGAGCAAAGGTAAGTGTGTGGAGTAAAATCACTTATGCTTCAGCTAAAGCAAAGAAAGCAGGAGCAAAAGTCATGATCTCAGGGAAAGTAAAAGTAAAAATAGATCCAACTGAAAGAGCTAGGGAAGGAAAGCAAATCTTGATGAAAGTTACCATAGACGATGATCTTATTTTATTAATAAATTTCAATAACATTTTATATTCAGTATTTTCACTATTTCCTCAATTATATTCAATAAAATTTCAATAAATAATTTCAATAATAAAGATATATGTACCAAATGGTATAGCATATACAGACTGAAATATGCTATCATTATTTATTTCCCTTTACTCCTTCTTTCCTTTACTTCTTTTGTTTTTTCTTCTTTTCTATTTGAATCTTCTTGTACTAAATGAATAATATACAAAAATTTATAAGGTTGTATATGTATAACCTATATCTGATTACTTAGAATCTCAGGGAGGGATAGGAGAGTGAGAGGGAAGGACAGTGTTTGGAACTCAAAACTTAAAAACAATTGCTAAAAATGGCTTTAACATATAGTTGGGAGAAGACAAGATGTTATATTATAAATGACTGTATACAATATGAAATATTTGAGGGTTTATTTGCCAAGACAAACCAAGGAAATATATGAACACAATTCCAAAACATGTTCACATATATACAGATGTACACAATTTGAGAAATAATACTTGCTTCTAGATAGACTGGGTCAATATAAGAAAAGTGACAATGCTACCTAAACTAATAAACTTCTTTAGTGCCTACAAAACTACCAATGAATTGCTTTTTGTAGAACTAGAAAAAATAGTAAAATTCTTCTGGAAGAACAAAAGGTCAGGTATATCATGTGAGTTAACTGGGAAAAAAGGTGAAGAAAGGCAGATTTCCAACAACAATACCAAGATATAATCATCAAAACAGTTTGATGCTGCATCAGAAATAGAGTAGTGGATCAGTTAAATGAATTAGGTACAAAGTATGCAGTAGTAAATTACCATAGTAATTGCGACTTTGAGAAAATCAATGATCCAAGATTTAGGGGTAAAAATTCATCATTTTAAAACCTGGGAAAACTGAAGAGCACTTCAGCAGAAATTTGGAATGTACTTTCCTCCTACATCATGTACAAGGTCAAAATGTGTCCATAATTTAATCATAACGGACTATCTAGACAAATTAGGAGAGCGTGAAAAATTTTACTTTTAAGATAAATCAAAAAGAAAAGAATTTATGACCAAAAAAAGTGAATCAAGTTTTAAAAAAAAATTAGTGTGCACAAAATTAAAAGTACAGGAAACTCGGTGGTGGAAAATTGCAGCAAATTTCTCTGATGAAGGCCTGATTTCTCAATTACATATGGAACTGAGTCAACTTAATAAGAATGAGTCTTTTCCCAGTTAATAAATAATCAAAGTATATAAATAGGCAGTTTTTGGGAAAAAAGGAATGAAAGTTATCAATAGACACATGAAAAATGCACAAAATAATTTTTGTTAGAGAAATGAAAATTAAAACAACTCTGAACTACTACTTTGTACCTAGTAAATTAGTTTAAATGATAAAAAGGTAAATGATGAAGGCTGGAGGGGATGTGGAAAAACAGGTTCACTCAATGAACTGGGGCTGGGAAGTGGTCCAACTATTCTGGAGAATAATCTAGAACTATGCCAAAAAGACTATAAAACTGTATATACCCTATGATCCAAAAATACTACTACTATGTCTATATACCTAAGTGATCAAAGAAAAAGGAAAAACGTCCATTTATAGCAGCATTCCATGGAGGCAAAAAAATTCAGAAGCTGAGATGATGCCCATAACCTGGGGAATGACTGAACAAGTTGCATTATATGATTTTGATGGAATACTCTTGTGCTGTAGGAAATGATGAATAGTATGACTTTATATGAACTGAAGAAAAGTGAAATGAGCAGATCCAGAAAAACACTGTACACACTAACAGCAGTATTATAAGGATGACCAGCTCTGAAAGATTTAGTTACTCTAATCAAACCAATGATTCAAGTTGATTTCCAAGGACTCATATTGAAAAATTCTATTGTCATTCAGAGAAAGTTTTTTTAATTTATTTTTAACAGCCTGGCTAATATGCAGAAATGTTTGGCATAAGTTGACATAAATAATTGATATGTTGCTTACCTTCTCAATGGATGGGAGAGGGGCAGGAGGGAAGAAAGGGGAGAGAGAAACAGAGACAGATTGAGAGAAGTTGAAATTCAATTTTTTAAATGAATGTTAAAGATAATAAATAAATGAGTAAAATTTCAAAATTTATAAACACAGGTGGTATAAGGAGAAATGAAAGCTACTTTTTTATGAGCATTAGAAATTTAGAGAACTATAGAGCAAGTCTTCTGAAGGAGAAAGAAAAAAATATAATTTTATAAAACTGGAAATATATCAGATTATTCCCACTGAGAATCTGAGAAAGCCTAATGGATAGAAAAGTAATTCTTGGAGGTAGGAAGACCTGGGTTCAAGTCCTGCTTCTTATGCATTTGGATTTTATTACCACAGAAAACTCATTAAGTTTTTCAGTATATGAAAGGATTATGGAAATCCATGGGTGAATTTCCCTACATTCATGAATAACAGACTTTAACCCCTCCAAATGATGATATTGCAGTGGAAGGACTGATTTGTAGAAGAAGGAGGAGGAGGAGGAGGAGAAGGAAAAGAAGAAGAAGAAGAAGAAGAAGAAGAAGAAGAAGAAGAAGAAGAAGAAGAGAAGAAGGAGAAGGAGAAGGAGAAGGAGAAGGAGAAGGAGAAGGAGAAGGAGAAGGAGAAGGAGAAGGAGAAGGAGAAGGAGGAGGAGGAGAAGGAGGAGAAGGAGAAGAAGAAGGAGGAGAAGGAGAAGAAGAAGGAGGAGAAGGAGAAGAAGAAGGAGAAGAAGATTAAAAAAAGAAAAGAAGAAGAAGAAGATTAAGGAGGAAAAGAAGAAGAACAGCAACCTCCTTCAGGGAAATGTATCACTTCATTTTTGGAAGATAATAATGCATTATTGATGCATCATGATCTTCCTGAGAGCATTGCCAGTATGTCCAGGATAGAGGTATGCAGCCACAAAAAGAAAGCAGCAGGATTTTTATTTTACTTCCACACCCTTGCTACCTTTTGGGAAGATAGAGTAGTCAAAAGAATTAGAGAGATACTGGAAGATGTTCAATATTCTCCTAAGACTGATTGGGAAACTGACTGTAGCATTGGACAATCTCTTGTTTGCTTTATCAAAAATAGAATATGATGCTGATTTGAAAGACTTTAGAAAGGAAATGTCTGAAAACACAACTGTAGCAGCTTAGTGAGATAGCAATACTAAAAGTTGTTATTCAAAATAGCTAATGCTTTTATAGTGCTTTAAAGGTTTATAAATTACCTCCTTTGTAAACAACAGTAGACCAACAACAAAACATCCTGACATGCTGTATTTCATCTGCCTCTATATGTATCATTGCACAACTGAAGTCCATCACCAACTCTCTACTGAGAGGAAGGATGAGTTTCCTCATCTATTCTCTTCTTAGATGACTGCTATTAGTATCTCTGTATTATAGATGAGGTGATAAATTGAGATTCATTAGATGACTTGTCCAAGGCAGTAATATAGATAATATGTGTTTGAGGTAGGAACCAAGCTCAGGTCTTGCTGACTCCAATTTCGTCACTCTATCCACTGAACAACTTAGCTTCATCATAACCAAACATTGTTTTCTATGTTTATAACCATGTACGGGCATGTAGCTGAAAACATTGTACCTGACAAATGGTCCTTTCCAAATATACTGAAACTATCATTTCCCAGTTCTCAAAATTTGCAACATCTTTTTGCACCTTCAGCATCCCTTTAACTTTAATAAAATAACTGGTTAGTTCAGCGAAAAAGAATCTGTTGCAACTGTCATTCTACCTTGCACATATAGGTCTAGCTAACTTCTAGAAGTTTTACCTTAGAAAAGCTTGATCTCATCCTATTGCTGTTGACAGAAGTTCAAGGTCATCTATCTGGCCTGACTTTCCCTTTGATCTCTTCCCTAGGTCCCCATAATTATACAATAGCATAACAATATTTGGAGATATAGTTTGACATTTGCTAAAGTATTTACACCACTCCCACTTTCTGATGTTTCCACATATCAGTTTCCATACATTCTTTGCTCATGCATGTTTCAGGCAACACAATCATTGCTTCGATGTCATTAGACAGGCTACAATTCCAGAACATGTCATTTTTTCCTGGCTTCCTAATATTGAATTTCCAGGATAACTCTTGTAAATTCCAAAGTGAGAGCTCTTTGGAAGACCTGTGTCATGGTATCTTGACACTATGTTAAAAACAGAAACATCAGCAGTACGTAGATCTTCAGATTATTTTCAAAGCTTGATATTCTGCTACTTCCTACTTAAGTAATTATATAGTAGCATCTCAATGAAATATTTCAAAAATATTTCAACTGTTCTAGATAAGAAAATTCCATTAATAATCCTCTTCAAATTAATAATAATTCACATTTATGTACCCTCTTCACAATAACTCAATGAAGTAGTTAATGTAAATACAGTTATCTATTTTGCTAACTATGAATCTTAAGCTTAGAGTTAAATAATTATTAAGAGTAAAAGCTGGAATATTAATCTTTCTCCATCATTCCAAATTTACTGATCATTCCATATTGTGACAGAATACCACTCTGAATGGCAAATGACACAAGGCAAGACCTTTTAGCTGTATCGTTGATGTTTTTGACTTTTGTTCCATTTGATGAATGTTAGATTATAGAAATAGATTTATGAATGAGATATATCTGAACTTTTTATATACAAATGAATACAATTCAGTATTTTATAAATCATATTCTGTTATTGAAATTATGTCACAATTGCCATCAAAATGCATTCTACTAACTATTACTTCGTAGATGTAAGGACAGAAACTTTTTAAGAGAAACATTTGAGTCTTTTTATCATACAAGAAAAGCCGTTTCCCAGATTCCCTCTTCACTTTGCCCATATAGTAATGAGCTATTTTTCCTATCTATTTCCAAAATATGTATTATATTTTATTGTGAAATCTTCATGAGCAAATAGGGAAAAACCCAAGACATACTGAAATAAATAAGGGGCTCAGCGGTTTTTCCCATTACAACACTAATCTTAGAAGAGAGGAAGGACAATATCTATTTGTCCCTGATGTTTCCCAAATATAAATATTTTTCTATATTGCTCTGGTGCACTGCTGCACTGATGACAACTTTGGGGAATTACCCAAAATGGTTATGAGCTGTTTGGAGAATCCAACAACCTGCCAACCTGCAGTTCATGACAGTTGGTACCATGATAATCATTTTGGAGATCATTTGGAGGCCATTTTATAATCCCAATGAGAGAAGAAGTAGCATGTTATTCAAGCCTGTATTGTTCTAATTCTACAATTAAGTAATTGGACTCTTTGCAAAACAGTTTATTACTTCCGTTTTAATTAACATTTTGCTATATAACTCCCATACTCAGTAAACATCCTACCTTCCACAAAAACACCATAGTTTCAAAGAGACAATTATGATGTGCATTATTGTAAGCAATAAAACATTTTGCTAATCAAACAGTCATGTTGATCAGGATTTTTTTATGAGACAGTTATGAGAAATATCATTAGTTTAACAGTGACAGATTGCCTGAATTACTGTTAGCATGTCAGTTCTAGATATTTGATGGATAAAGTGACATTTTCTAGAGAAATGTTAAGGTTATATACTTTTATATTGTATGAAGGCTTAGATTGCTCTTTAACCTTACATTTTACAAAATTCTATGTAGAGGTATTATACTTGTTGGTACCTACTACACTGTAGTAACATGCTATGATTCCTCTTCTGGCAGTTTCAACTTGACTGAAATTATTCAACTATCAGGTGGCATTCATTGTAGCATAAAGTATAGAGTAAACCAGAACTTCTGATTGCTGGTTTTTAAGTTTCAATATTTTCTTAGTGTTATATGATACACAGACATAGATAATAGATTTCTCTCAACTAATCTTGTTGTCAATCTGTACCCAAACTTCCTCTTTTTTAAGATATCTTCAACTAAACATTCTCAAAGCTGAACTACTCATCTTTCCCCCCGCATCAAACCAAACCTATCACTTTTTCCTAAATCTCCTTTTACTGATAAAGTGCCATTATTTCCTTAGTAATTCAGACTCATAACCTGGTCTGTCAATTTTATTCTCAAAACCCCTCTCATAGATTAGCTCTCTTCTCTCCTCTCCTCTCCTCTGTACTCTTGTGAAGACCCTCATTACTTCACATCTAGACTATTAGAATAGTCTACTGGTTGATCTTCCTGTCATAAATCTCTCTCCACTCCAAACCATCCTCAACTCAGATATCAAAGTGATCTTCCTAAAGCATAGATCTGTCAATGTTCAATTAAAAAAACTCTAATGATTCCCACTACCAAATATAAAATCTTCTCATAACCTACCCTCTACAACTTTTCCAGAATTCCAGTCAACTTATTCATCCTTGTGAACTGTGATCTAGTGACATTGCTGTCCTTGCTGATACTTCAACAAATCATTCCCTTTCCTGAATAAACAATTTAACTGAATTCCCTCCACCCCATGCCTAGAATGTTCTTCCCTTCTCATCTCTGCCTCCTAGCTTCCTATTCCAACTTATATCCCATCTTTAAAATGATATATTTCTTGATCATCATTAATTTTAGAGTTTTCTTCCTGTTGATCATCTTTAATTTAACTTGCAAATTGCTTATTTGTACTTAGTTGTTTGTATGTTGTTTCCTCCATTTG
>JAQQSK010006168.1:0-14566 GCA_028658325.1 Potorous gilbertii
GGGGTTGGCAATTCCCTTACATAGATAGATAGATAGTAGAGAGATATAGAGCATAGGTGAGTTGAATATGAAGTGATGAGATCTAAAAAATAAAATTAAGGGGTGAGCAAGGAATATATTGGGAGGGGAAAGGAGAGACAGAATGGGGTAAATTATCTCACATAAAAGAGGAAAAATGATTTCACAATGAGAGTGAATGAGTGAAACTTACTCTCATTGAATTTGGCTTAAGGAGGGAATAACATACACACTCAATTGAGTATCTTACCCTACAGGCAAGTAAGGGGATGGAAGTAAGATTAGGAAATTATAGAAGGGAGGGGAGATTTGGGGAGAGGGTAGTCAGAAGCAAACACTTTTGAAAAGGGATAGGGTCGAAGGAGAAAATAGAATAGTTAGGGAGTGGGATAGGATGGAGAGAAATACAGTTAGTCTTTCACAGCATGACTACTATGGAGGTGTTCTGCATGACTACACATGTTTTTCCTATATTGAATTGCTTGCTTTCTCAGTGAAGATGGGTGGGGATGGAAGAAGGGAGAGAATTTGGAACTCAAAGTTTTAAAAACAAATGTTAAAAATTATTTTTATATGAAATTGGGAGATAAGAAATACAGGCAGTGGGATATAAAAATCTATCTTACCCTTCATGAAAGTAAAGAGGAAGGAGATAAGGAGGGGGGAATGATGAAGTGGAGGTCAGAATCGGGGAAGGGGTAATCAGAATGCATGCCATCTCAGGATGGGTAGAGGGGAAAGATGGGGAGAAAATTTGTAACTCAAAATCTTGTGGAAATGAATGTTGAGTCATAGAAGAGTGGTGCTCTGCTTCAGTGAAGGGGCTACCAATGCTGACAAAAACATATTAAATACAAGTGACATCAATCACAGATGAAATTTCATGGAGTTTGGTAGGAATAGCACAGCAATTGAGGGAATTGTCTCTTTAAAAATCAATAGAAAACTTTTTCTGGGTTGTAATTGTTGAAAATTTTACAAATTAAAAAATAGATTCTGACTTGGGCTAGGAAAAGTGATGACTAGCATCTGAGAACACCCACACATGCCTCTCTCAGATGATATTACCCGGCCAGGTTTTTTCTGTGCCAGGTGGTGGTCAGTCTTTAGTGTAACACAAAGTTGTGTTAATTTTTTCCAAAAACAAAGTGGTTACTGGTCCTCAGTAACTACTTAGGATTTGCATTGGTCACCATGTAGTTATGGCCAACATGATATTCAAAGGTCAAAGTGGGGTCTAATTACATGCCTCATTGCATAGAGACCACAACGACTGAAGCTGGAATGTAATCACTCAGGCCAAACAAGCCTCATTTATAATTTTAATTATCAGTGAATCAGACAACTCTATCAACCACCAATTATTTGGTTGTTGCTGAAAATAACTGTCTTGTCTTGTTAGTCTTTAGAATAACCCTTAGAGATGTCAAAATATTCGGCTCAATATACATATGTGTTAATATTCATTGAGCAAAATTAGAGTTCTTTAAAGGAAACCTGGATTTTTAACTTGTTTTTAAAAGATTCCCCATTCCCCCCAATACAGAGGTAGTTTTGCAGCAAGAAGCAGACATCTTGAGGGGCCATAGTCACTGCTAGGAGAGAAGCCTGAGATAAAAGGGAGAGTTTTTTTCAGGTTCCACTTCAAACGAATCACTCATTTTCAAAGGGTATGCAGCAGGCATGATCAGGGCTGGTTGGCCTGTTAGAATTTTGCTGAAGATCAGTTGGGTAGTTTTGAAGAAAAAAAAATTAGGCTTGATGTAAGGAAAAGTTTCCTCATGCTTAGAGGAGGCCAAAAGTTGAATGGGATGCTTTTAAAGTTAGTTGACTTCCTCTTTGATAACGGTTTTTGACCTGACCCTGGAGGACCACTTGTCAGGGGAGCTGTGGAGGGAATTCTTCATCAGTTACTCAATGGCCTCTGAGAGTCCTGAGATTCTTTGGACTAAGAGGAATGTATAAGCACACATGCTCACAAATATTCAACAAAGCCTTTAGTTTTTTGACTTTCAAAGTTTTTGCTGGAGTAAAAATAATGTTTTGCATGTAGATTAGAGCCACAAGAAAATAAAACAACAAAAATCTTGACTCTCCTATTATGCAATTTAATTCAATTGAACATAGGGTGGGCATGGAGATAAATCATGCCCATCCAACTCCCTTGTCCATTGGCAAACCTGGGGCCCATTCATAAGAGGTTACTTTGGCTCTAAAAAAGCACCTGGAGACCATGACAAGATGGCAAGAGGACCAGCTATAAACAAGACCTGAAGAAAGGTCTACACATTCACCCTGAACAAGGAACCAACTACACCAAGGACCCAGAGCCAGAGACAGAAAGAGACCCTGAAGGAAGGAAAAAACAAACCCATAGACCTTATCCTTGAAAGTACTAGCAAGAATACCACTTCTAGGTCTGTATCCCAAAGAGAACATAAAAATGGGAAAAGGACCCACATGTACAAAAATATTTATAGCAGCTCTTTTTATGGTGGAAAAGAATTGGAAATGGAGGGTATGCCCATCAATTGGGGAATGGCCGAAGAAGTTGTGATATACGAATGTAATGGAATACTATTGTACTATAAGAAATGATAAGCAGGCAGACTTCAGAAAAATCTTGAAAGATGTATATGAACTAATGGTGAGTGAAGTGAGCAGAACCGGGAGAACATTGTACACAGTAACAGCTACATTGTGCAATGATCAACTTTGATAGACTGGACTCTTCTCAGCAATGCAATAATCTAAGACAATTCCAAAAGACTCGTGAAAGAAAATACTATCCACATCCAGAGAAAGAACTACGGAGTCTGAATGCAGATTGAAGCAGACTATCCTTAATCTTTTTTGTTGCTGTTTTTTCTTTCTCGTGTTTTCCCTTTTGTTCTGATTCTTCTTTCACAACATGATTAATGTGGAAATATGTTTAATATGATTGTATATGTAGAGCCCATATAAGATTGCATTCCATCTTGGGGTTGGGGGAGGGGAAGAAGAAAATAGAGAGGGGAAGGGTAGAGGGAGAAAAAAACTTTGGAACTCAAAATCTTGTAAATGTGAATGTTGAAAGCTATCTTTAATTGAAAAAAAAATCAAATACTATTAAGTCAAAAAAAGAAGAAAAGCTAAAGGAAGAAGCAGAAAGAAAAAAAAGAATGGTTTGGTAGGGAAACTCAACAAAGTTATCATGTGGAGGAGCAACCTTGGCCTAGTCTGTCTCTGGTAGTGTGAGTTACATGGACTGTATAGGTCCCAAGGGAAAGTGGGATTCACTTGAAGGGAAATGTTGTTTAGGGATTTCTGAAAAGGGGAGAAATTTTTTCAAGCAGATTAAAGAGCTTAGGTACAAATCCATGCTATGTTTTTTCCTTAAGTTAAATAAAATCTGCCCTATATTCCATAATTGGTTTTCTTGAGTGCTTTCCAAAGGAGCACAATGCCCTTTTCTAGTAGAGAAAAATACTAGCAATATGTATAGAACTTCCTTGACCAAGAGCATGAACCAGAGATTTTGTATAATATTATACTTAGGTTTGGATCTGGGATCAGGGCCTAAATTATACAGACTTTATATCATTTGAGAATATGAAATATGGTTCCCATGCTTAAAGAACTTAACTCACTGACTTTATAATAAATGGGAGGCGGCTCATGAGATTTCCAACAAGCGTAAAGGCAACAATTGAATAGGGTCAAATTTGAAGAGTTAAGCCCTCTCAAAGCAGCGTGTGTGTGACAGAAAGAGAGAACTGCACCTATAGTCAGATTATTACTTGGGTGTTCCACTTGGGCAAGTTCTTTGACCATTTGGGGTCTCAGTTCCCTCATCTATTCAATAGGAATAATAATTTCAATTCAACAAGAAATTATCAAGTGCCTACTGTGTGCCAAATACTATTCTTTCTTTCTTTTTCTTCCTTCCTTCCTTCCTTCCTTTCTTCCTCTCTCTCTTTCTCCCTCTTTCTTTCTATCTTCCTCTCTTTCTTCCTCTTTTACCAAGGTCTTGCCATCTTCTTTTTCATTTGCTTTTCACCCCCAGTGGTGGAAAGTTCTTCACTCCTTTGTCTTTGCCTCTATCCACAATGGACCTTCCCATTTTCTTGGCTGTTTGGCCTCTCCTGGGTTGGTTTTGTCACTTCATTTCTAGTCTGTGATCATGCTTTTATCATCTTCCACTCTCCACTAAGCTTTTCAGTTTCCTTAATATCAATACTCAAAGTAGTGTTCATTTTTATTCCCACAATTCTTATTGCCAATTGGCATACACAGAGTTTTAGATCACTAGCCATCTTTTTTTGCCCTTTATTTGTGCCATTTACGCTTAATAGCATTTTCCTTAGGAGACATCACACAGCCATTTTCCTTGATCTTAAATTAAGGTCTTAGCTCAATTATCCTCAAATCATAGTTTGTATTTAAGTCAAAGATGTAGACTTGGAAGGAACATCCGAGACTGTTTAGTTCAACTTCATCATTTTAAAGATGAGGAAACTGAGGCCTAGTGAACCCAAGGTCACATACATATTCATTAGAGGCTGATGTTGAATCTGTGTTCTGTGACTTGAAAATAAGTGTTCTTTCCACTATAGGATCAAGTAGACTTAGGGTTTTGAACTAGAAGAGACATTATATGTCTACCCCAACCCTCTCATTTTAAAGAGAAAGAAAAGTCAGGACTCAGAGAAAAAACATTTTCCTAATGACTTTTTGTGGCAGGGCTGGTTTTAATGTAGGTCCTTTGACTTGTAATTGAATGTCTTTTCCATTACCAATCAACCAACCAACCAACTAACAAAAACATCTTTAAAAAAATCCAACCCTCTACTACAGCCTTGTCTCACTTGCTTGGTGTTGCTTCAGGACTCCCATCAACCACCCAAGCAATTTTGAATCTGCATTCCAGAACTCCAGAAAATTGAATTGACAGTTTCCCTGATTAATACTTCCCTGTGCATTTGTTTCATTTTGGGTTCTCATATTTCCATTGCGAGGCAGCAGGTTGTGACACAATTAAGTTCTACACCTGGAGCATGAGGATCTTAGGGCCAGCTGTGTCATTTCACCCTTTGGAAGCAGAGCCTCCACATGCTCATCTGCAAAATGGGAAAAATAATATTTGTACTACCTACCTTACAAAATGGCTTCAAGGACTAAATGAAATGCTGCCGCTACTGCTATGGGTGTTAACAATAGTAACATTGATCAATCAATAAGCCTGGATTAATAATATCCAAATGCTAGTGATCTAAAAAAGTTATGATTATATAATGAGTATAGTATAACACAATTATATATCCTATAATATATAATTCAAATAATAATCAATAAGTACTTATTAGCAGTTGTTATGACCAAGAACTGAGCTAACTACTGGGTGCGGATGTTGCTAACTCACATTTATAAAGTTTTTTCTTTAAGCTTTGCAAACCACTTTCCTCAAAACAGTCCTTTGAGGTGGGTAGTTTAAATATGATCATGCCCATTTCACATGTGAGAAAACTGTCCAAGAAACTGATCCCCAGATCAAATAATAAGTCTTTGAGCTAGGATTACAACCCTGTTCTCCTTGCTCCAAGCCTTATGTTTGTCCAAATGCATAACCATAAAGCACACAAAACATGCAGTGTTGGCATTATCTCATTTACATCTTCATTTTGTACATCCTTTCTTCTCACTAGGGGAAACTGACCTATACATAGTTTCCTTCTATGTTAAAGAAAATCCATGAAGAATTATCAAGCTAAATCTGAGGATACTGAGCTGCTTACGTGGATGTTTGGGAGAACCTTGAAGGTGGCCTGCATCTGTCCTTTTTCATTTTTCAAATTCTTTTCCTTGGCTCAGGTGGCTGGCTCTTTCAAGGGGGCTGAGAGTTCTTTGTTGCTTTTTTTCCCATCTAGACTATCTCCTGCTTCATTTTCTCATAATTGGACTCTAAGAACTGGAGTTCCCTCAAGTTCTCTCCACACATCTCCCTTTCACTGAGAAAGGGGAGCCCCCCATCCTCAATGTCCTTCACCCACCCTGCTCCCACCAAGGCACTAATTCAGTCAACAAGAATTTTATCATTCAGGTGAGTTTTGATTCTCTCCTTCTCAGTGGCCAACCATACCATTAAGTGCAAAGGATGTCAACTTAGATCAAAAGCACCTCTGGTGCTTAGGACAAAAATGAAGCCCCTTCCTTGATAGCTGTAATATGTGTCTTCTGGGGAGGCAGGAAAATCGGTCTAGCAGGCAGGAGGGAGTACAGGAAAAAATAATCTAAATCCAGTGTATTATCTCCAAGTGCCCATTTTTATTTAATTAGGGCCAGAGCAGGATGAGTAGTAATAGGTCAATAATAATGGCTTATGGCTTATGGCTTCCTTTATATGGCACATTTACAATAAATGGTAATTTACCCTTAAAGAGAGACATACTAATTTTTCTTTTGTTGCCAGACAAATTAGCATCACTCATGTTCAGAAGGAACAGGATTTCCATTCCTACCTTTAAGATTCACATTCAGTTATTCAGCTTGGAATATTATAGGCAAATCCTCATCTTTCTCCCTCTTTTCTCCCCAGGCTCATTTAGCAAACACAGGAAGGCTTAGACAATCACCATTCACGGTATCATTCCAACAGGATGCTGATGGACTGCAGAGTTTCTCGGTGGGGTTATTTGGAAAACACTCCATTTTCTAGTCATTAGACTTACTAAATGGGCTACCTTGAAACCCTATGTGTATGAAAAGATGTGTATGTGTATATTCAGGGGTGTAGCACATATGTCCTGCCTGAGGATGGGATATTTTAACCCTGGAACACCATAGAACAAAAGTGAATCTTCATTATGACACCAGTAAGCTAGCCCACCTACGTTTATATACTACCACTCAGGAATCTTTGTGACTATCACCTGGGTGTTTTAGTACCATCTGTGGTGGCTGGTCACCTTCCAAATCCAAGAAGCTCTAAGATTTTTTTCCCTATCCCCCACTTTTGCCACCTGAATAAATGCAGAATTGGTCAAACTTCTATACAATCTCTGTACTATATGAAACATCCTTAGGCTGAAGGAAATTCAATCTTGTGTGGCAAGTGATAAAAATCACCTTGCTTAACACCTAAACCAACTCTCATCAGGAAAGACAAAGTCAATCAGTCAGCAACGTTACTAGGTGCCAGACACTGTGCTAAGCTCTGGAGATACACAGAAAGTCAAAAGCACGATCCCTCTCACTGAGGATCCCACATTCTAATGGAGGAGTAGCTATATACATAAAAAATATGAACAGTGTCAATGTAAAATCAAAATTAATCTCAGAGGGAAGGCAATAGGAGGTGGGGAAAACAGGAAAGTACTCCTTGTAGAAGGTGGGATTTGAGCTGAGTTTTTAAGGAAGGCAATGAAGCCAGGAGGCAGAGGCAAGGAGTGAGAGTCCACCAGGTATTGGGGACAGCCAGTGCAAAGGTATGAATTTGGAGGATGGAGGGTCACGTGTGAGGGTTAGCAAATGGGCCATTGTTGATGGACTGTATACATGAAGGGATACTAAGTAGAAAAAGACTGGAGAGGTAAGAACCAAATATCCACCTAAATCTAATTTTACAAGTTTCCTTTCTTCTAATCAGGCCTAGCCTCTTCCTGCTGACAAAGATATTAGAATAAATCTATTCCACCTCAGGAAGATGCCAGCTAGAATTATGATATCAATATGAAGTAAGCCTTGAGAGTTCTGTAAGATTTAAAAATCTGCATGCTGTTGTGGGTGTCTATAAATTGACTTGTAGCCTTCAGTAAGGAGAAGTTGGTCCCACAAGACCAACTCAAGCCAGCTTCAGCATTACCCAGATTGGTTATTTCACTTGATTCGGGTCTATGCTAGTGTATTCAAGACTAATGTTCAGAGAATGAAGATTGTGTTATCCAAACTCACTAATTTCCCCCATGCTCTTTGCAATTAGATTGCTTTTAAGAGTACTGTGCTTTAGGAGATGTGAGGATGATATAAATCTGAAATAGTGGAAAGGTAAATCTTACCTGATTTGATTTAGCAGCAATCTGGTCCATATGGTAATGGAGTTGAAAGATATTGAAATATACAATTACAGCTGGAGACAATACATAGAAATATAAATAAATCAGATATGCTTACATGTTTAATAGCATCATTTAAAAAAACAGAAATTGCTGCAAAACTTGAATAGAGCATTTAGAAGCAGGAATATAGTTGGTTGGGGTTTTTTTGGGGGGGCAGTGGGGATTTGACTATATTACAACTACTAACAGTGCCAAAAAGAATTTTGGCCTTGACTGGAGCTTAATGCCAGCTTGAATAACCCAAAAAGGTGAAGTCAATGAATGATTATGATCTTAATTCTGTGGTGGCCTCAGTTTCCTCATTTGCAAAATAAGGGGAATGAACTAGGTGACTTCTAAAGTCTATTCAAATTAAGTGTATGATCCTATGATCTCTTCTAAAATGTCATTACAGGAATGTACTTACCTCATTGTATTTTATCCTCTAATAATTTGTATCTGTTTTTACCTCTATTACCTACTGTATGTTCTGGGCAGCTAGGTGGCACAGTGGACAAAACACCAGGCTTAGAATGAAGAAAACTCATTTTCCTGAGCTCAAATCCAGCCTCAGAGAGTTACTAGCTATGTGACCCTGGGCAAATCACTTTAGCTAAGTTTCCTTATTCACAAAATATGCTGGAGAAGAAAATGGCAAACCGCTCTAGGATCTTTGCCAAGAAAACCTCAAATGGGAAAAAACTGAAGAACAATGCTCCGTGAAAGAAGAAACCATAAGTTGTTTTTATTCAAGGAATATTTCTTAAGTAACTTTGTTTAAAAGAAAGTACTTTGCTAGGTACTGTAGAGTCAAAGAAAAACAAAATGGTAATTGTCATTGCTTGCACTTACATAACATCTACTGTGTGCGAAGCGCTTTACAGTTATTTCCTTATTTTATCAACAATCCTGCAATGTAGCTGTCATTATTGCTCCCATCTCACAGATAAGGATACGGTGGCAAACAAAAATTAAGTGACTTACCCAGGATCACAAGGCTAGTAAGTTGCTAAAGTCAAATTTGAACTCAGATCCTTTAGACTCCAAGTTCAGAGATCTTATTGCACCACCTTAAATATGTGTGTATATACATATAGACCTTCTTCTTAAAGACTTCACATTCTCCAAGAGAATATAACACCCAGATAATTAAGTGCAAAGTCATTTGAGGAGGCTAGGGTTGTTGGGGAAGGCTTCTTCTAGGAGGTGCCATCTGAGGTAGCCTTGAAGGAAGCACGGGATCCTAAGAGGCCGATAAAAGAATGGAAGCTTCTTGTGAGTGGGAATTGCTTCATCCTTGTAGAGGTTTCTCAGCACATAAAACACAGTAGGTACTTACATACTTGTGGCTAACTGACCAAAGTGAATCCCACATAGAAAGGACAGACTGAAGTTTACAGAGGAGAGAGGCATGCCAAACCTTCATACCTGACATTTCAATCAGTTGAGTGATGATCTTTTTTCCCCTGAGAATTTCAAACAGCACAATCCCCTCAAAAGATGAATGATCTCAAATTTCAATGAGAATTTTAAAAATATTCATCTTGGCATCTTTCCTACTTCTTGGAACATAGTAAGTACTTAGTAATGAATAAATAAACTGTAGTGTAAAGGAACAAGATACCAATTCTGGGTTCCAGAGCTTGTGGGAGGACTAGATTTAGAACTAGAAAAAAACTCAGGAGTCATGTATTTCAACCTTCTCCATTTCATAGATGACAAAACTGAGGCCCAGACAGGTTAACTAAGCTGGCCAAGGTCACACAGTAAGACATGGGACTCGGTTTGAACTGAGGTCTTTTGATTGCCAAGAAAAAGATCTTGTCAGTTGTACTAGAGCCCCAGCCTCCCAAGTCTGGACATTTTCTCTCATATCATAAGAAAGTAAGAGGGAGAACCATTCCAACATTGCCGAGCAATTAAAATGATTTGCCAGAAAATGATAGGGAAACAAAAGAAAAGAAATTTGGTGATATCCACTCCTCTATGCAAAATAATTTCAATGAGGGCTGAGAGAGGATGAGGGAGGAGTCTTTAAGGAAGCTGCCCATCTTTGTTTCTGAAATGATTTCTGATGCCTTATTATTTTTTCCTGTGCTTCATATGTGGGAACCTAAAAATAATGTTTGTTTTGGCCAAGAAAATTTTTTTCCCTTATAATACTCCACACCTGGTGTTTCTTTGGATGTAAAAATTTATTTTATAAAATCAAATTTTTTCCACATTACACGTGATACAATTTACTTTTCTTCAATTTGTTCTCTATGTACCCGCCAGAAGCAACCAGCTGGGAAAGGGGGTATTTAGAAATATGCTCACCTCAATGGCATTTCCTCTCCTAAGTAGCTCATGATGGATGGGACAGGATCCCTGGAGGTCAAGCTCTGCTAAACATGTCCTCCCCCCCACCCCCAGCACTGCCCTGCTCTCCTTGTAGCCACCACAGAAGCCATTCAAGAGGTTAACATCCCTCACCTCAGGCACACTTCACCAAGCATCTAAGATGCTTGTTTGTCACAGTTTCCTGGTGATTTAAGCTCTTGGAAAGGAGTTATTTGGGGCTTGAGGTCCTTGATGCCCTGTGTCTGAGTGATCCAAACAGAAGGAGAGCTGCTGGCCCATGAGAACATGCCTGCTGTTCTTCAGAGAGGCATGCCACACTCATGCTTGGGACTGGGCCCAAGAGGGCAGGAACACAGCTCAGTTTCGTGGCCTCCTCCCTCAGCAGAGACACTGAGATGACCTAGGGCTTTAACTTCAAAGGCCCACCTGCCCCTAAAATGCTCTCAGTCTCATGGTTTTCTTTGGAATCTGGTCTCGGAGTGCCAGGAAATCCAACTGGCATTGGCCAGCTGGGGAACAACCTCCCCCCCCACATGACCCCTTTCTAATGCACTTTTCTAAAATACTCTTTGGAAACAGAGTAATGTGACCGATCACCAGCTGAGAGCTTGACCATGCAGCCAAAAGTCAAGGACGCATCAGGTTGCGCTGTTTATAGGCCGCCTTCTGTAGTGAATGGTGTCCAAGGTCATCAAGGAGTTTAGTTTGGTGTCTGATTGGAAAACCAAGAGTCAAATGATTTTCCAAGGGGAGAAGAGGTCCTGTCTTTCAAACAACATATACAAACATCTGCACATCAATTAAAGCAATAAACATCTATTGAACACTAGTTCTTTATCTGGCATTGTCCTGCGTGCTCAAGAATCCAGGATGTATGAAACAGTCTCTGCCTTTACATTCTATTGGAAATCATATCTTAGCCCAAGTCCCTAACAATCAATGTTCTTCTTTCACCTTTCAAGCAACTATGTACAAAGTACTATGTCTAAAATGGAAAACCCAGAGATAAAGGAGGCACAATCCCTGCCCACAACTAGCTCACAATCCAACTGGCACTAGAGAGAAAGGACATGTACAAGATGAATAGGATGCAAAGTAAGTATATGATTAGGAAACAAAATCTAGATTTGAAAGCAGTAGACCTTGTCTTATAAGCCTTATGTGCCGAGTAAGCTTGGACAAATCATTTCATCTCATTAGGTTTTGTCATCAACTGGAAAATAAAGGGTTTGGATGAACTAAATATCCTTTAAGGTCACTTCTGCTCCAAAGTCTATAATCTTATTGTGCTATAAAATCCAATCTTGGGATGACCCACAGTTGTTAGAGGCAATGGAGTTTTATCCTGAGGCAAACAATGGGTGTGTTCCTTTGAATATCTAATCATAAATAGTTCAATTAGGCAAAAGTGAGGGATTGGTCAACCTATCAAGAGCTGCAGTCACAGATATTCATCAGTTACTATAGTTGCCTTAGCTAATCTCCCTCTTTACTCTTGGGAAGAGGTTCAGTCTAGCACATTAGTAGTATTTTACAAAACACTTTTTGAACAAAAATCCTACAAGTCAGTTTTGCAAGTGTTGTCCTCCCTGTTTTCTAGTCATAGGATTACAGGGTAGACAGTGGGGCATAGTAGATAGGGAGTTTCCCTCAAAGCCAGGAAGACACAGGCTAAAGTCCTGTTATTGTTAGATAACAATTGTGTGATACTGGGCAAGTCACTTAACTGGTCTTCTCAGGGGTCAAGGAAACTCTAAGACTCTAAGTTTCAGAGAAGTTACAATACCTGCATGGGGAGGGGGAGTGGAGAAAAGCAGAGAGAAAGAAGAGAGAAGAAAAAGAGAGAAGGGGAGGAAGAGGAAGGGAGAAAGCATTTTTTAAGCATTTATGACATGTTGCTTTGTTGTTCAGTCATTTTTAGTCATGTCTGACCATGACCCCATTTGGGATTTCCTTGGCAAAGATATTGGAGCAGTTTGCTGTTTCCTTCTCCAGCTAATTTTACAGATGAGGAAACTGACACAAACAGGGTAAAGTGACTTGCCCAGAGTCACACAGCTGGTACTTGTCTGAGGCCAGATTTGAACTTAGGAAGATAAATCTTTCTGATGCCTGACCAAGGTCTCTATGCACTATGATGCCACCCAGCTGCCCTGTACTATGTGTACTGTGCTAAAATACGTCTGGGCATACATCTACAGGAGGCACATTTTCTGCCTTCAGGGAGGTTTCAATATAATGGGGGAAGACAACACAAAGAGGGGAGTCAGAAAGTAGTGAGAGGAAGGTACACACTTGGGAGTATGACCGGGAGGAGATGCAGTGTCCTGGACCTGGCCAAGAGAAAGCCAAAGAAACCAGCATGGTTCAAGAGGTGGAGGTGAGGAGGTATAGACACTGCTGGTCCAAGAAGATGCTTCAAAATGGTTTTCATCTGAGAGTTCCCATACCAGTGAAATCACAGATCCATTCCTTCTCTCTGGGATCAGAGGATGGGAAATGGAAGGAATGCTAGATGTCACACTGTGTGCCCTCTTTATTTTTACAAATGGAGAAACTGTGTCTCAACAAGATTAAGGCTTGTCTGAGATTGCAAAACTGGTACATGTTGGAATTAGGGTTCACATTAAATATTGATTCCAAATCAACCAGTCCAGCAATGCTGACCTGGCTAAACCTAGTGTCAAAAGCCAAATGTTACCTCTGAAGTAGATTCAAGACATTCAGTGAAATCAGTCTAGCTGCCTTCATGCCCATGTACAATGGAAAGAACACCAGATTTGTAGTCAAAGGACCTGGGTTCCAATCCTGGCTTTGCCTTTTACTACCTAACTCAAGTCACTTAAAACTTTTCTGAGTAATGGTTTCTCCATCTGTAAAACAAAGTATTTAGCCTTGACAGTCTCTGTCAATGGTCTCTTTCAATTTTAAATCTATGATCTTTTAATATTTTAATTCCTGAATATGGGCAGCTCAACATCATTCTATCTCTGCAAAAAAAAATTTCCATTTTGAAAGATTAGTAAATAGCGAAGGAAATCTGTGTATGTGTGTATATGCATGTGTGTGAGTGTGTGTATACATTCACATGTACATGCTGCATGATTTAGCAGAAACCAAGGAGACAGACCGGGCTGTGTCTTCAGAACTACTACTCCCCATCTGGTCTCCCAGCAGCGGGTGTTTTGAGACTATACCCCCAGGACTTGGGAGGACATTGTTGAAGTGCCATCCATGTTAAGAGCTTTCATTTATAAAGTCTTAATCAGGGACACCTGGCAACTTACATGTCTTTGCTTATGGCAACTCAGAGAAAAGAAAAGTGAAAGTGATTTAATTTTATTTCAATTTTCCATAGCGTTCTTTCAGGGGCAAAGTCGTAGGGGAAATGTTATAGCATTCTATACCCTGGAGTGGTGAAGAGAAGTAGGACTAACGAACCCATTTACTCTTATTGCTAGTAGTAGTAGCAGCAGCAGCAGCAGCAGTAGTAGTAGTTGCAATGATTATTAATACAATAATTCACATTCTTTTAGAACATGAGAGTGTATATCACAGTGCTGTGAATTAAGAAGCGTAAGCATTCTTATCCCCATTTTACAAATAAGAAAGCTCAGGTAGGTCCAGAGAAATAAGATGACTTGCCCAAATTTACACAGTTAATAGATATTTGGAACCAGGTTTCAAACCCTGGTCTTCTGACTCCATCCCTAGTGACCTAGGAGGCCACATGGTATAGTAGAAAGGTCACTATACTTGGAATCCAATGGAGCGATCGTTCATCTGACACTCATTCAAACCAACAAGTCATCAAGCATTTATGAATAATGGGTCATTACATCTAGCATTTATATGATGTTTTACAAATATCACCTCATTTTATCCTCACAACAACCCTGGGAGGTAGGTGCTATTATTTTCATTATATTTTAGATGAAGTAACTGAGTCTGAAAGAAGTCAAATGGCTTGCCCAAGGTCATTTAGCTAGTAAGTACCTGAGGACGGATTTGAACTCAGGTCTTCCTGACTCTGAGTCCAGCACTATATCCACTATACTACCTACCCATAATATTTGACCAGTACCAGGTCCCACATCATCCTTCTTACAAGAGCACTATTTCCTTGTGATCTT
>JAQQSK010006169.1:0-14566 GCA_028658325.1 Potorous gilbertii
CTTTCAAAATTATGGTTAAGGAGAGAGTCTTAACCAAATGGAGGAGAAAGCCAATCACTTACATGAAACTGGAAAGCTTTTGCACTAGTATCATCAATAGAGTTAATGTAGGATAAGAAAAAAAATGTCCAGAGTGGTGGAGCATGAGGGATGGGAGTTGTAAGTCTTAAGAAATCTCTTAAGAAATAACTGATATCCAAAATAGAGAAGGAACTAGTGCAAATACATATAGATGGCACAATGGACAAAGTTTAGAGTCTGGAGTCAAAAGGACTCATCTTCCTAAGTTCAGATCTAACCTCAGACACTTATTAATGGTGTGACCATGTCTCACTTTCTTCATCTGTAAAATAAGCTGGAGAAGAAAACGACAAACCACTCTTATAGCTTTGTCAAGAGAACCCAAAATGGGTCATGAAGAGTCAGACACGACTGAAATAACTGAGCAACAATGTAAATATGTAACACAAAAACTGTATCCTAGTGAAAAGGTGGTCAAAAGATATAAATGACACTTTTTAAAAGAACAGTTACACACTGTTAGAAAACCATGTGCCAGATTGTTCCAAATCACTAATGATAACAAAAATGTAAATCAAAGCTATTCTCAGGTTTCATTTCACATCCAGCAAATTGGCAAAGATGGCGAAAGATAGGAATAGTCAATATGAAAGGTGCTACAAACAGGAACGTTGACACATTGATAATAGATCTGTGAATTGGTCTAACCATTCTGAAAAACATAATGATAATACAGTAATGAGGCTGCTAGGTGGTGCAGTGGACAAAGCATTGGGTCCGAAGTAAAGTAGACTTTGACCTCAGACATTTACTAGCTGTGAGACCTTGCGCAAGTTACTTAACTCTTTCCTCAACCATAAAATGAGGTCATAATAGCACTTACCTCCCAAGTCTGTTGTGAGGAACAAATGAGATCATATTTGTACAGGACTTAGCAAAGATCAACCTTGTCCCCAAAGGACAAAGGGACAAAAGTGCCTCCTTTCCTTTTATGCAGAGGTGACAGACTGTGTGTGAAACTTTGCCTATATTATCAGGCTTGGTTGATGTATTTATTAGTTTTGCCAAATTACTTTTTCCCCTCTTTTTCTTTTTTAATTCTTTGTTGCAAAGGTGGCTCTCTAAGTAAGGGAAATTAAGGTGATGTAAAAACAAAAGATCACAATAAGTTAAATTAAAAATCAGGAAAGGGAGAAAGCAATTTTAGCTACTTTGGTTAGAGAAAATTTCACGGAGAAGAAAAAAATTGAAATGAACAATACACAATTTGAATAAATGCTGAGAACGGAGGAAATAGGTTGGGAAAACAGCATGACCTAAGAAAAGAACGAGCATGGCACCTCTGAAGAACTTCAAGGAACAATATGGTAGGAATATACAGATTTTGGAAAACTTTTAGTCTTTGGAAGATATATTTGGAATTGTTATAAAAGATTTTTTGGGGGAGCCATTACAACTTCTTGAGCAAAAGAATAACATAAAATCAATATTTTGGGACTATTTTTCTGACACTTATTCTCCTATAAAAGAACTATTTTATATAACCTTTTATGAGTTCCTCTCAGCTCTACAAAAACTGGGGGTAACATGATCGTTACTGTCACTACTGTAGTTAAACATAGACTATCAGAGTCACCAGCTGTCATGCTTTTCAGATTTACAGAGGACAAAGCAAAAACAAAAACTAGTCCTCTTGTGGCAGTGGAAAGAGCGCTGAACTTTGACTCAGAGGACTTGGGTTTGAATACTGTCTCTGCCATTTAATAACTTAGTGACCTTGAACAAGTCCCTTCGCTTTAGTCGGTCTACATTTTCTCATCTATAAAATGAGGGGATTGAACTAGATCATTTTTCTATTCCCTTCCAGTTCTACAATCTAACCTCCCTTTTCCCACTGGTGAGTTCCTCCCAGGTTTGTCAGTTTGGGAGAGGGGTTCAAGCTGAGCAATTTTCATTCCCCTTCTGGTTATACTTCTGACTTTCCTAATTTCAACATCATGGGTCTGAATTATTCACCTCCTTCCTCCTCTAATTTTTCATCACTCTTTGTATGTTGTCTTCCCCCATTAGAATGTAGGTCCTTAAGGGCAAGAACTAACTTTCTTTTTCCTTGAATATGTATCCTCTGCATTTAGCATGGCTCATGGCACAAAAGAAGTAAATAAATGTTTTTGCCGTATTACCTTGCCTTACCTTTGTACTGGGAAGAAGAGTTAAAAGGTTGACAAAATGAGATTCCAGAATTTTTTTTTTTTACCAGACTGAGATTATGCCCCTGGGATCAGAATGAAATCATTTAGTGGAAATTACAGGGAGGAAGATTTGGGCTCAACAGAAATACAAAAAATGAAATGGGCAGCCTTGGATAGTGAGTTCACCATTATTGTAGACCTTAAGTGGAAACAAAACACTTAGCAATATTGTAGGAAGACTGCCTATTTGAGGGACAGCTTGGACTAGAGGGCTTCTAACATACATTTCAACTCAGGAATTCTTTGTTTTTACACATGAACAGGTAACAGAGTTGTATAGGCATAACTTCAATGCTTGTGGGAAAAAATCCCAAAGAATATTTTAACGGAGACCATAAGAGATCACTAGGCCAGGCAATACTTACATAAAAGAGCAACTTTAAAAAACCTAGACAATTCAAAGAAGCATTTTTAAAAAACTATGACTACAATAACAAAATAGTGGCAAGAATGATAAATGAATGAAAAAGGTTAACCTTTAACAAAGGACTGATGACAGACCATCTAAGATTGTTAGGAACTGGTCAGGGAACTGGAATTGAAACAAATCACTTTAATAAAAAAAATTTTTTTTGTAAGAAAAAAATGACCTTGGAAATTAAAGATTGGTCAGCTTAGCCTCAGTTCCTAAGAAGATATTAGAACAAATCAAATTATTAGTTTGCCAACAGCTAGCTGAGCATAGGCTCTAGGAAGTAATCAGCAAAGCTTTATGAAGAGGGAATAAAAATAAATCAGTTCAATTACCCTCTGTGATAAAGTGATAGCTTTAGAGATAAGGAGAATATTATACAACTGGACTTTTAGAAAGTTTTTAATTCTGTCAAAACCTACAAAAATATGGTCTCTAGACCCTCAGATAATTGCACAGTTGATGAAAGTTCATATACAAAGGCAATTTCATGATTGATGAGTGACTTACTGTCAGTCTGGAGTTCTATTTGTCTCTGCGCCTGGTTAACTCAGCTGGTTAGAGCCCAGTGGAAGCACTCCAACATTATAGATGTGACTTCCATGGAGGATTCTTCAGTTTTATAGTCACAAACTGCAACCTTAACACCATCCAGCCATCTTTTGTATATATATTAGACGAGTCAGACAAGAGAGTATACATAGCATGGCATAAATTCATCAATGTTACTGAAAAAGAAAATAAGTAAATTATATTTTACTCCTATTGGAGGAATAATGTCTTTCTATAAAAAGGTAGTGTGGTGTCCTGGAAAGAGCCTGAGACCAGAATTATATTCCTATATGCATTAGCTAACATTTATAAAGTGCTTTAAGATTTACAAAATTTGCATATATTATTTCATTTGCTTCTCATATCAACCCCGTAAAGTAGGTGCTATTATCCCATTTTGTAGAAAGGAAACTGGGATTGAAATGTTGTCTATCAAGAAACATTTGAGCGCCCAAGTTCTTAGCACTGTGAAAAAGATTTTAAAATAAAAACCAATCCCTGCTCTCAAGATGCTCACAGACTAATGGAGGAGACAACAGGCAAACAACTGTACAAACAAGTTATGAAGAGGGAAAGTTCGAGGTGATTAACAGAGGGAAGGTACTAATATTAAGGGGAATTGGAAAGGTTTTTTTTGTGAAAAGGTGGGATTTTAGATGGAATTTTAAGGAAATCAGGAAGGGAAGGAAACATGGGAAGACAGAGAATTCTAGGCATGGAGGACAGTCAATGAAAATGCCAGGAGTTTGCAGACTGGGTATTTTGTGCAAAGAACAGCAAGAAAACCAGTTTTACTGTAAATCAGAGTATGTTAGAGTGCAATGGGATGTAAGAAAATGGAAAAAGTTGGCAGACTCAGGATTTCCATGCCAAATGGGATTTTTTATTTAATCCTAGATGCGATAGGAAACCACTAGAGTTTATTAACTAGAAGGAGGTGGTTAACATGGTCAGACAATGAGCAGGCACTCAACCTATGGCAAGGAGTATCCTGGAGCTTAGTAAATAACAGTTACCAGAATCTGGATTAAGTGGAACATATCAATTGAGTGAAGGAAGGGAGGTTACTGAGTGATTGATGGTAATAGAGATTCTGGAAAGAGAAATTCAGGAAGGGGTAACAGGGAACAAGAAAGATTCCAGGTCCCCAGTTTTGATCTAGAGTGGTAAGTGGGTATGAGAAGAAGGAAATAAGGAAGGGAGAGAGAATGAGGAGGGAAGAAAATAAGGAAAGGAAGGAGAATGAGGTGACAAAAAAAAGAAAGAAGGGAGGAGAGGGGAGGGAAGATTAGTAATATTGAATTTTATTGGCAGTGGAGGTGCCTGAGATTTGGGCACCATTATGCCTAGTTTTTATTAGTGGTGATGGCATAGATTAGTGGTAATAGCATAGGTGACATATTCATTAAATTGATGGGATTTTTTTGGTTTTAGATATTTTATTTTTCCTCAATTACATGTTAAAACAATTTAAGCATTTTTTAAGTTTTGAGTTCCAAGTTCTATTTCTCATCCCGCCTCCCGCCCAAGATAGTGAGCAATCCTATATTGTTTTTTCATGTACAATCATGTAAAAAATTTCCATATTAGTCATTTTGTATAAGGAGATGGGAAGGAAGGAAGGAAGGAAGGTAGGAAGGAAGAAAGGAAGGAAGGAAGGAAGGAAGGAAGGAAGGAAGGAAGGAAGGAAGGAAGGAAGGAAGGAAGGAAGGAAAAGGAAAAGGAAAAGGAAAAGGAAAGAAAGGAAGAAAGGAGAAAAATAGCACATCTCAGTCTATATTTAGGCGATGTTAGTTCTTTGGAGGTGGATAACACGTTTTTGTTGAAGACAACCTAGATCATAAACAAAAATGAAAGTTTAGCACTAAAATAAATTAAGATAACCTTGACTAATTACATTTATAGTCCATCAATCCCTCAGTCAACAGGCATTTATCAATGATAATCACGGATGTCTTAAACATTGCTTAAATCAAACAATAATTGCCAGTTTTAGTGGCAAGCTAGACTATCTAGAAAACAGAGGTATAGAATGCCCTAAATTCTCCCTTTCAGGATAACCAGATCATCACAAGGTGCTTCCATTTCTAAGTCCTTCATCTAAGTAAAAAACAAAATTTCTTTGCACAAATATCTCAGTAATGCTCTATTGATACACAGAACAATTTGACAGTCTAAAGAACATCCAGGTCAGTCAAAACATGTCTCATGACTGCATCTTGATTGACTGTCTTAATTGTTCCTTGGCAGGACAATCAAATTAATTTCTGTATGTTTATACAGCCTGTATGTATGAGTACATGTGACTGTTTAAGGGCTAGAGATCGGGCCTGGCCCTGTTATATCATTGACATAGAGAACTCCCACATAGCATTGGTTTCTCAATGCAGGTTGCTACCTGTACCTTAGCAGTGGGAGAGCAGTCTAGAGCATTGAAAGGTTAAGTCACCTGCCCAGAGTCACACAGTCAAGTACAAAAGAAAGAGAGAACTAGAATCCAGCTCTTCCTGTGAGGTCATCTTTCTCACGGCCACTTCTCTTTTTAAGTTCTTTAGATATATATGTGAAAAGTGCCCTTCTTTCCACCTCCTGGGTCTCTCTGATCATTTTGTCCAGATGCCCTAATGATGTCCTATTGTGCTCCCTATCAGGTCACTGTTCTAGCAAACTATTAGTCTCCATTATTGCCTATGCTGTCTTTCTACCCCTCCTGATACCTCCTAATTACTTGCCTCCCACATGGAAAATTATTTTGAGCCCTGCCAATAAAAAATATGGTATTGTTTAATGTATGGGAATATGGCTGAAAAGCCTGATGAGTTATTACCAATCCTTTTCAACATTTTTGCACATGTAATAATTTTATGACCCCTGCCTAATTTTCTTTGGCAATCTGTGAGCCAACACCTGTCCCCCAGTTCCCTGCTGTACTGCAGCTCCTCACAGCCCTCTCCTGTCACAGAAGATGTAATAATTAAGTGTGCATCACTTGATGAATCGTTAAAGGAGCATTTGGGTCCTCTGCTTAGTGGCCGTACTGATTCATATTTCCTGCCTGCTTTCTGGGTTTGCACTTAGCATTGGTAGAATTTCAAAGAGCTGACTTTGCAATCCTCATTCCATTTCGCCAAACCTTTCTTGATGGTGGCTTTTCCCCTTGCTACTGTTCTGTGTCTCGTGATTAACTGAGCATATTCCAATTCAAATCACACCAGTTGGAGTCCTAAAGACTGAGACAGACTTTTCTGCTATCCTTAGAAAGGCTGAAGCACTTCTCATAACTTTTATCTAGTATTTATTAAGTTTACACAGTTTAATTCATGTGAAACGCTGTGTGTGTGTGTATTCAGCCAACACAGATAAGTCATCTGATCTTTACTAAAGCAAGAAAGTTTAAAGATACAAAATTACATTTTACCTGGTGAGTTGAGTTCTACTGAAGTGTTTTAAAGGACCCTTTGGAGAATATCATATATTCACAGGAGGTAGGGATTTTTCTTGACTCACCATCGTGTTGAGGATCTGTAGTCACAAAACACTATCTTGTGAAGAAAGCTGGTCATCGGTTTAATAATCCATTTATGAAAAAAAGATTAGCTTTCTTTGGCACATCTTTAGATGGTATTCAAATTACATTATGTTTTTCTTTGAGATTTTTTTTTCCATTGATCCAGATAAATCTTGCTTCATGCCTTTTCAAAGAACTGCTTATCAGGGAATTTCCAGTAACCTTCTGGCATTTCAGCATTGCCTAGTCCCTGGATAGCAATTGCATTTGTTGTAATTATAAAGCCTCAAAGATCTTAAGGATGTAGCAAATGCAGAGAGGCAGTCATGGAAAGCTTCACTGCGCTGGTCTCTATTTTTCCTCTTTGAATCCCTTTTGCAAGATTTGATGTGACTGTATTTTCAAACCTGATTTTTAAAATTGTGCCTGCTACATACATCTTATAATAAATGCCTTAAAATTCAGAATAAAGACCCCTAATTCAGTGTCTCAGGCAGGGATAATGATGGTAATGCCCAGTGCCATTCATCTGAGGAGTTCAAAATAATTCATGTATGATTTTATGCCTATTCACAGGGATTTTTTAAAATTGAAACATCAAGCAGTAGTTTTTACAAAATTTACAAGAAATGAAAACAACTATTTCTTTTATTTATAAAGCTCTTTTTACATTTTCTTGATTCACGTGGGACTATTTAGATTCTGACTGCACTTTCAATCTTAGCTTTGACAAAGAAATACCATATCTACTACGTTGTTTAAGAAATCATTCAGATTCTTTCACTGCTGCAGTAGTCTACTCAAGAATAATCTAGTGACCCAAAGAAGTTCATGCTGTTTCCCAGAATGTGTCCCTTACCAATCAACGAGTACCTTAGTTCATGGAAATGGCTTAGTTATTTGGAACTTCCACTTCATTTTTAACCCAACCTACTGCTACCTTATAATGCTACCAACTTTCCAGGATCCTGCTGGAGACACTCTGCCATCCATTGAGGGGCGTTCTATCTTGCATTTTAGTATCCTGTGATATCTGTTGACAAACTCATGAAATGCATTGGCCTGAAGCTCTTATTTTAAATCACATCAATTCATTCTGTACTAAAACATAGTCCTCAGCCATGGTGTTGACAGACCACAAACTCCACAATATGAATCATTTGCAAAACTATTGCTGTATTCTCCAGTGTTTTGACAAATAATCTATATAAAGCAGTGTCTTTTGCTGTATTTTTCAATGTGATGCATACTGGCAGAGGAAACATCAACATAAATGTTTCCATTGTCTCTAGTATATTCAGCTTGGTTCCCCTAGGGCCCTCCAATAAATATGTCTAGTTGTTTCCGTTGGTGCCTTAAGGACTTAATAAGCACATTAAAGGAAAACTACCTTAGTAAACTAGTAGAAATCTTGGACCTTTCAGCACTGACGCGTGCCAGCTGGGTGAACATGGTAAAACACAAAGCTTCTCTGAGCTCTTGTTTCCATATCTGCAAAATGAAGGTAAAAATATGCTGCCTATACCATAGGATTTTTATAAGAAAGCACATTGCAAATCTTAAAGTGTCATATAAGTATGAGTGAATATTTCAGTCATTTACTTCCACATTAGCCATAGTGAGGTCACAGGGGAACATTGGATTCCATCTTCATACTGAAGAAATCAGTTGGAAATATTGCTGGAAAGTTGATCCAGATTGGTATTTTCATTTTAGATACAATATTGTAATGATGATGGAAATAGTACTAGAGCTAGAAGAATAAAGTTCTAGATAGGATCCTACCACTCATTACTGTCACGTTGGACAAGTCAGTTCCTTTCTATGAGGCCTATTTTCTTCATTTGCAAAATATAAATAATAAAACTTATATAATCTGTCTCAAAAGATTTTATGAAGTAACATGTATAAAATACTTTGCAATCACCCATAAAGCTATAGAAGTATCAGGGATGATGATGAGGATGCTGATGAGTCTTTCTTTGAGAGCTGTTCTCAGTCTGACTCCAGCTTCGCTTTCCAGGTATATTTCACATTCTTCTCCATCTCACACTCAGTGTTCCAGCTAAATTGGCCTGTTTTCTGTTCCCTGAATTCCAAATTCCATCTCCCACATCAGCATATTCCCAGAATCCTCACTCCCAAGTCTGAACATCTTTGACTTCCTTCAAGGCTCAAAGTAAGACGTTTCTTAGACACAACTTTCCAAATCCTCCTAGTTTTTAATGCACCTTCTCTCTCTCCTTCTCCCTCTCTATCTCTCTCAAATTATTTGTGTTTGCTATTCTGTTGACATGGTGTATTTCCCCAATGAAATGAAAGTTCCCTGAAGACAGGAATTCTTTTCTTTATAACCCTACAGTCCCCCATAGTGCCTTCAACATTATAGGTATTTATTAAATGTTGAATTGAATTGAATTAAACTAAATTAAGAAATGGCTTCCAGGAAGATGTAAATCATAGAGTCACTCTCCACAGTATTGTCAGCCACAGCCACCAACCAAAGAACAAGGTTTGCATATACAGAGCATGGTCTTCATTGATGGCCAGGCACTAATCTCTTAGCTGTTTGTGTACACAGATATGGCCAATTACTTGCTAATAGAAAATTTGATTAGGAGGAACAAATATACAGATGACAGTCCTGAGCCACTGAGACAGAGTTGAAAGTATAGCTGAATGACTGCAGGCAACTAGAAATTTCAGTCTGGTTGATATGAGTCAAATGGTATTTGGCCTTCTTTCAAAAACTCTGCCATTATGTCAAGGTTGGCTAAGTTGTATGGCTTGGCCACCACCAAGAGTCAGGACATAAGATATAGAGGAAACATGACTTTTACTTTTGACCAGAACTATTCACTCAAACCTCCCCAAATACAAAACTAGGTCCTGGGACTTTGGCAAATGGAGTAACTTGCACATGAAAAATTCCCAGACCTTCTTTACCCCACTCTTTTAATGAGTCCAATGAAACAATAGTTTTCCCCTCAGATTGTGTCCACTAGTGCTCCTTCTGTTTATTAACAGCTGTCATTCCTAATTAAAGGAAAATTTATCTCAATAGTCACCCACATCTATAATTTTTTCAGCCATACCTGGCTAGATCTACTTGAATTTCCATTTTGTATATATGTAATTTTCCCCTCTTTACCACCCTGCATTCATGGTAATAGAAGAATCTCATTCTGTTAAACAAAAGTGGATATGTGTTAAAATGGTGTCCAGACTGAGTTTTTGTTAGTAGAAGGCAGAGTGGCTACGAATTTGATGATGATGTTTTTCTATTAGTTTAGACATTATCGTTGAGAGAAGGATACTTGAAAGATTCCTCCATCTCCTCCACTTCCTCCTGTAGAATAACTATTACAATGTAAATAATTATTTCTATTCTTTTGTCTAAATTGTGCTTTCACAGTCCACGAATCCTGTATCTCTCTATTTAAAGACGACTTTAGAGAAATCATTCAGAAAGCAAAGTAGGTGACTTCTATTGCTTCACTATTTCTTTTGACTTTATATCTTTCAAATTATGCTGTGCTTTGTACTAGATTACTCAGTGACTCTGGGCAGACTGCCTTTTTTAGCAGCTCCCTGGTGTTCCCTTGGAAGAAAACTTCTATGGAAAATGCCAGATCCCAGCTGGATCTCTTGTTTCTTGTCAGGGAGAATCTTTCTATCAGCAGGATTGTTCAGGGGCTGTTATGAATTTGTTTTCAAAACCATCCATTCCTTCATGAGGAAACCAGGTCCCTGAGTGAATGGAGGTATTTATTGCTTGAATCTGACAACTGTTGCTTACCTTAATTGTTATCCTAAAAGCTTTGGGGGCAAAGTGCTCAATTTGAGAATCTCAAAAAGTTCATTACAACTAACCTTGTTCACTTTTTTTAAGATATAATTTTAATTGAGTAAAAGCATTCATCTCAGATTTTCTAATTTGCCATTTCAGTAAAAATATGGATGCATGATCACATATATTTGTATGGATCTATGTTTTTCAACCTTAGTTTTTTTTTTTTCAGAGCACTGAAGTAAGATTATTTTTGTCACTGAGTAAGTTCCAATTGCCAAATCAGAGTAGCACCTTAGGTAGACATAGTATCAAATGAGCCATAAATGTTGTGGAAACAACAGTGTTAGGGATGGTTTTTCCTTTTTAATATATAAATGTTTTCAGGAAAGAAAAAATGGGCATTAACCCAGAGTTTGGAAGTATATAACACACATAATAAGACTGTGATGAGTAAGGTAATATTATCTGAGTACAAGGAAACCCCAGTTTAAAAGGGCTCATGTTTCAAAAGTTCATTTGTCAGTTATTTGAAATTCAGAATGGACTTTTTCATTGATACATTGCATTTAAGTTCAGAGATCAGCCCACAGAAATTTTATTTGTAACATACAAAGAGATGTAAAATATTAATTTCCAATATTAGTAATTAGGCAAAAACAAGAAAAAATGGAATGAAAAAATCAATTTTCATTCATCTTGACTGCTAGTACTTGAGGAACAGTGACTTTCATTGGAATATACAGAGGTAAATGCTGGGTGACTTTTGTGGAGATTCTGAAGAAGACACTTCTAAAATCTTTAAAGAACACAAGAAATGATATAACCTTAGAGGTAAAAGAGACCTTAAAAATCATGTGATCCACTCTCCTTCATTTTATAGACCAGGAAGTGATTGATTGCCCAAAGATAATTAGAATCCAAGTCTCCTAACTCTAAGGTTGGCGCTCTTACCACTGACCAGCTTTTACTCACTATCCAAATAAAGACTGTTGGTTCCTTGTTAGGACTAGTTTCACTTCCAAAGATATGGCTTTCCTTTTCCATGTTACAGATGAATAACTAGCACCATTCTTGGGCTTATCCGTCATGATGGTAGATGTTGTTTTCTTTTTCTCACATGAAATGAAAAGGATAAAAGGAAAGATTTTTCTAAAGTAAATTAGGAAGAGTTGGGAGAGAAAGAAGATTAGAAAGGACTAGTAATATGTGAGAAGGAAGTGGAAATTATTGAATTCTAACTGATAAAAAGGGAAATTATGTGGAATGGGCAATGGTATGTACAAGAAACCTATGAGAGGAAAATACTAATATTGATATTAAGTCAAAAAATTCCCCAACTTGACCAAAAGGTGGTACTTTCTGAAGAACTCTTGGTTGATTATCCTTTGGAAGAATGGTGACCATAGAAAGGGGGCAAATGGGACAGTAGAATTATTTTAGATTGGGTGGAAGGCATATGCCTTCACCTTCTTTGTGGACATACAAAACAATCTGATATTCACAACTCAGGTAGTTCCTATAGCTATTAAATGTTACTTATTATATTATTATATATAATTATATAATATATAATAAATAACATTATATATAAATGTTATTATTAAAAGTTATTAAAAGCACTGACTGTGGAGGCTATACATTTTACACTCTCTCTTGATCACATCAAATTCAATTCCCTCCCAGTTTATAATTTGGGAAACTGAGGCCAAGAGAATTTAAGCAAATTGCCCAAGGTCACAAGTGACTGAGGAGGAATGCAGTTCTGGATTCTCTGTCTCCACATTCAGACTAGAGTAGTCCAAAAGGTGCCTGTACATTTGTCTGATGGAGTCTGCAGGATAATTTGATTTTTCTGTACTTTTCCAAGGTAGGAAAAATGAAGAATCAAATACCAATGTGTTTCTACTGAAAATCCATGAAGATTCTATGCAGTGGATAGACATAGAACTCTGAGTCACAAAAACTAGAATTCAAATCCTGCCTCAGGGACTTACTAGCTATGTGCTCCTGGTCAAGTCATTTAACTTCTCTATCCCTCCATTACTTTATCTGTAAAATGAGAATGATAATTATTCCTATCTTACAGGCTTGTTATAAGGATCAAATGAGTTAATAAATGCAAATCGGTATGAAAAGTTTTAAAATATTATATAAATGTTAACTACTAATAGCCTGGAATTACCAAAATGTGTTTCTCAAGGGTTTGTTACAGTTCTAGAGCCTTAACACAAATAAAGGATGAAATTTGTTCACAATTGTTAAAACAAGTTACTGAAGAATATTAAATATTGTTTTCCTCTGAGTTTTTTTGAAAATTGTTAAAAAGTACCAACTCTTCAGTCAATATTTTAGGGATTGAGGCAGAGTCTATATGACATCTAGAAATCTCTGATATTAAGTCATTCTATTTCCCTTGTCATTCCTATTTAAAGTAGTATGTTAAATTTGCCCAAATGCATTTGTATACAGCCCGAATTTTCTAAGTTTATAATTCTGGGTCTTATTTGGTATCTCCCTCCACACCCACAACTTTTAAATTTAGACTGTCATGGAGCTACAGAATCCAATGTCATGACTGAGCTATGAGTTTGAATCTGCAATTGTCAACTTAAATGTGAGTGATTGATGTTGATAAAAATAAGTCTAGCAATTCTTTTGCTGTTAGTCAAGACAGGCAGTGAGAGGACTGGATACTCATAGGACTGGTAACCGGAGAGCATGCCTTTCATCTTAGCTTCTAGGTCATTAGCTCTGAATTAATTCCAGGTTGATATGGACTGAAAGCTGTTGCCAGCTGATAGACATCCAATGGCCTGTTGAAAGGCTATAGAGCTAAATAAATACCATATTTGCTTTAATAACATCTTACTAATTTTGCAGCTGTTTTTGTTGCTAAAACAGGGTGAGTGAACAGAATTGGGTAGTGGTATGACTCCACCTTTATGAATCCTGAAAGAACTGCAGACCCAGGCATAATTTCCCACCTGTCTGGCCAGCGACTGTGGTCATCAAAAACCACCTCTTCTATTTCTTTTTCAACTTACAGGATCTAATTTTGAAGACAGTTTATATAGGCCCTCAAAAGTGCTTATCAAAGCCTGTGCAAATTCAAGACAGCTGCTCTAGGCTGAAAACTGAAGTCAGAAGGGAATTATACCAAAAAAAATATACATTTCCTCCTTGAAATTAGGAGGGATAGAGGGAATATAAAATCTAGGTAAATGATTTGTTCATTTAATGTAGTAAATAATGGTTTATTCACTTAGTTACAGTAAACTAATTTGACATTGTGAAAAAATTAACAAAGTAAACGCATAGACCTGGGACACTGAATTTCCTTCTTAATTGTCGATAGCTTCTTGGGGTAAAATTTACGGCCCAAAGAGGAATGTGCCCCCATCCCCAGAAGGCCCCTCCAGCTTAGGACTCACTTGGACCTCTATTAATCACCTGCTGGAGTTCTCTTTCTTCACCAAGGAGTTGTCTCCCAATATCATAAGGGATCTAGAAAGTCTAGAAAATAGCCAGCTTAGGATCACCATTCACTCATCATAGATCAGAGAAAACATGCAGAATTAAAAGACAGTTGGAGACTTGCCATTCAACTTCAAGATAATCTAAACATCACATGCCATCACCCCCATGTGACGGCAACCACAATTGCTGCCAAAGAAAGGGGGAGGCAGAGGAAAGAAATCACTTATTTCCCCTTGGTCTGAAATTTGAGAGAGAACTATCAGAGACCTAAGACACATTCAGAAGAACAAAAGGAAAGAACCAGAAAAAAAAATGTGTCCCTTTCTTTAACATCTACTAAGTGGGAGGCTCTTCACACGCAGTGGCCAACCCTTTGACACCTTTCATTTCCATCATGGAAACCAGCTATAACCAACTATACCCTTTATCAATCAAGGGACCCTTTGGAAAGGACATGGTACATGCCTGTTCCCCTATGGGTCCAGTGGGATGGTATTACGTTTAGATACTATAAAGAAATCCTAGAAATAACATTGCAGAAGTTAAGAATA
>JAQQSK010006171.1:0-14564 GCA_028658325.1 Potorous gilbertii
GTATGGTGTCAGGCATTTGTGTATGCCCAGTTTTTGCCACAATGTTTTCCAGTTTTCCCAGCAATTTTTGTCCAATACTAAGTTCTTATCCCAGAAGCTGGGTTCCTTGGGTTTATCAAACAGTAGATTGCTGTATTCATTGACAACTGTATCTTGAGTACCTAATCTATTTCTCTGGTCTACCCTTCTATTTCTTAGCCAGTATGAAGTGGTTTTGATGATTGCTGCTTTATAATAAAATTTGAGATCTGGTAGGGTTAGGCCACCTTCCCTAGCATTTCTTTTCACTAGTTCCCTTGATATTCTGGACCTTTTGTTCTTCCAGGTGAATTTTGATATTTTTTCTAGTTCTAGAAACTAATTATTTGGTGGTATGATGGGAATGGCACTGAATAAGTAAATTAATTGTATGACTGTCATTTTTATTATATTGCCTCAGTCCACCCATGAGCAACTGACATTTTTCCACTTATTAGATCTGACTGTATTTATTTGTGCAAAAAGTGTTTTGTAATTGGGTTCATATAGTCCCTCTGTTTTGACAGGTTATATGTTATATATGAGTTATATTATATTATATTATTATATTATATTGTCTGCTTAACTTTAAATGAGATTTCTCTTTCTAACTCTTGCTGTTGGGCTTTGTTAGTAATATGTAGAATTGCAGATGATTTATATGGGTTTATTTTGTAAGCTGCAACTTGGCCAAAGTTGTTATTTCAAGTAGTTTTTTACTTGATTCTCTGGGATTCTCCAAGCATATCATCATGTCGTCTGCAAAGAGTAAGAACTTCGTTTCTTCTTTGCTTATTCTAATTCCTGGGGCAGCTAGATGGTGCAGTGGATAGAGCACCAGTGCAGGAATCAGGAGGACCTGAGTTCAAATCTCACCTCAGACACTTGACACTCACTAGCTCTGGAACCTTGGGCAGGTTACTCAACCCCAGTTGTCTCACCCTGGGTCATCTCCAGTCATCCTGATGGATTCAGATGGCACTGGAGAAGTGAGGCTGGTGACCTGCATTCAAAAAAAACAAAAGTCAAGTGCCAGTCCTGTCATCATTTCTCTGATGGCGTGGTCTTATTCTACAAAGAAGGACGAACACACATTCTAATTCATCCAGTCACTTGTACCATATGGAATAGTAGTGGTGATAGTGGACATCAATGTTTGACCCCTGTTCTTATTGGAAATTCATCGTTTATCCCCATGACAGACGATGCTTGCTGATAGTTTTAGGTATTTATTATTATTTTATGGAAGGTTCCATTTATTTTATAGTTGTGCCTTCTATTTCTTCCGGTAACTCCCTTAACTTCTACTTTTAAGAGTTTGGATGCCTTGCCACTTGGAGTGTATATGTTTAGTAATGAATTTGCTTCATTGTCTATTCTGCCTTTTGGCAGCATCCTTCCTTATCTCTTTTGATTAGATCTCTTTCTGCTTTTGCTTAGTCTGAGATTGGGTTTGCTACCCCTGCTTTTTTTACATCAGTTGAAGCATAATTTATTCTGCTCCAACCTTTTACCTTTACCCTGTGTGTATCCCTCTGTTCAAATGTGGTTCTTGTAAGAACATATTTTTGGATTATGGTTTTTAATCCATTCTGCTATCCATCTCCGTTTCATGGGAGAGTTCATCCCATGCTCATTCACAGTTATGATTACTGTCTGTGTCTTTCCCTCCATCCTATTTCCCCCCATCTAAGCTTTTACTTCTCCATTCCTCCCCACAATAGAGTTTTTATTTTTGACCACTGCTGCCCTCAATCTTCCCTCCCTTCTTTCAGCCCCTCTCCTTTTTACTTCCCTTTTTCCTTCTTACTTTTTCTCTCCCTTTTAGCCTCCTCTCTCTTTTCTTTCCCTTTTCCCCTCCTACTGCCTATAGAGCTAGTTAGATTTCTATACTTCACTGAGTTTGTTGTTCCCTCCTTGAACCAAATCAGATGACGGTAAATCCCAAACAGTTCTCAACTCCCTCCCCTCTTTCTCTTTACTGTAGTATGTTTTGTACTTCTTCCTGTGAAGGAATTTTCCATTTTTCTGCCTCCTTCTTTTCCCATCTCCTATTCCAATCGCTCCACACCCTGAAATCCCACTTTTTGTCATCACCTCATTTAATTTACACCCACTCTTTCTATGTGTATCCCTTTTAAATATCAAAATAAACATACAGTTCTCAAGATTAAAAACTATCATCTTCCCTTATAAAGATGTAAACAGTTTGCCCATATTGTGTAACAAGTTCCCCCCCCCCCCGTTTACCTTTTTATGCCTTTCTTGAGAATTGTATTTGAAGATATACTTTTCTATTGATTCTAGCCCTTTCATCAGGAAGGTCTGGAAATCCCTTATTTCATTGAATGTCCATCTCCTTGCCTCTGAAATAGTGTGCTCAGTTTTTCTAGGTAATTGATCTTTGGTTATAGTCCCACTTCATTTGCCTTGTGGAATATCACATTTCAGTCCCTCTGATCTTTTGATGTAGAAGCTACAAGGTCCTATGTAATCCTGACTCTAGCTCCTTGATATTTGAATTGTTTCTTTCTGGCTGCTTGCAGTATTTTCTTCTTCACTTGATAGTTCTGGAACTTGGCAACGATATTACTTGGTATTTCCAGTTTGGGATGCCTTTCTGGAGGTGATTGGTGGATCCTTTCAATGAATATTTTGCCCTCTGGATCTAGGACCTCTGGATAGTTTTCTGCAGTGGGCAACCGGTGTCCCCTTGTGGTTCAGTGAAGCAGTGACAAAGAAGGAAAAAAACGGGTCAGGCGTGGAAAGTAAAAGAACAATTCCCATTTATTAACTGAGGGCAGGGGTTTATATATACTCTTAAATGCAAGTAAGCAAGCAAGGTTGTCCCCATGAGAACATTTTTAGTTTATTTCTTATACTTCCTAATCTAGGCCCTGTTTCTCAGGCTAGTTATCTTTAGGAACTTCACTCAAGGTCTTTGTGCTCTGCATGTTCTCAGTGTTCCCATGGATACAACAAAGCAAGAAGTCATGGAGAACGGTAACAGATGTTTGTGAGCACAGACTGCAGAATAGGCTTTAGAGAAACTCTGGCCTGGACGTTAACTGCACTCCACCTTGGCCCTCAACAGTTTTCCTTGACAATTTCTTTGAAGATATTGTCCAGGCTGTTTTTTGTTTTCTCATTATGGCTTTCCAGTAGACCAAGAATTCTTAGATTTTGTCTCCAGGATCCATTTTCCAGGTCAGTTGTTTTTCCAATTAGATATTTTACATTTTCTTCAATTTTTTCATTCTTTAGCTTCTGTTTGACCGATTCTTGATGTCTCATAGCTTCTACTTGCTCCATTCTAATTTTTAATAGATTGTTTTCTTCAGTTCGCTTTCGCATCTCCTTTTGCATCTGTCCAATTGTTCCTTTTAAGGAGTTATTTTCTCCAGTGAGTTTTTGTACTTTCTTTTCTATTTGTCCAATTTTCCTTTTAAATTCTTCTGTGATTTCTTTTCTCATATTTTTAAACTCATAGGCCAATTTTTGTTCTGCTTCTCTACTTTGACTTTTAAAATCCTTCTTGAGCTCTTCCAAGAATGCTGTTTGATCTTGAAAGCAGTTCCCTTATGAAATTTCAGATGAGAGTATAGTCTCAGTGCTGACCTCTTTGGTATTTTTGTTTTGTGCCTTACTCCCCCCATAGAAAGATTCTATTGTTTTATCTTTTTGAGTTTTCTTTTTACTGATGATCTCCCTTTTCCTGACTTTTAAAGTGGATACTCTGCTTCTGGGGCATAGGGTGCTTTGTCCCATGGTTCTTGTGCTTAGAACTTGAGCCATTGTATATTGTGGCCTTTGGTTCTTTCAGCTAGAAGCTAAAAAGCTCCAGCTTACCTGGTGCTAACTGCTACGCCAAAACAGAGGCCAGGTGAAGTCTTTCCAAGTTTCCCTGGAGTTACGCTGGAGTTTGCTGTGTTAAGTGTGGGGGAGGGGTGGTCTGACTCCAGGAGATCTCTTCTCCTGAGGTAGAGCATAGACAAGCTCAGTGGTTGGTGAAGACCACCTGCTCTAGTGTCTTCCTGATTCCCCTGGCTGTACTGAGGCACTCTTGGGATCCTAGTGTTGTCTGTTATGGGCTGCACCCCCCTGGAGCTCAGAATTTCCTCCCGGTTTGCTGAGGTGGTGCTCTCTGGGACAGCTCTAGTCCTTCACTGGTCCCCTTCAGCCATAACAAGAGGGATCCCCCACCCCCTTAGCGATTTTCCTAGCCTCAAGAGTTTACCCTCAAGACTGTTACCCCTTTGGTTGATCCCACTGTTAAAGAATTTTGTGATGCTTGACACAGCTCCCAGCACATGTTAGGCACTTTTGTTCTCTCCCCTATAAACTTCCTCATTTGATTTTTGTAATCTTTTTTGAGGTCTTCTAGGAATTCATTTCGATGGTCAGACCAATTCATATTTATTTTTGAAGCTTGGTATGTAGGCTTTTTAGCATTGTTGTCTTCTTCTACTTGTACCATAGTAGCTTTCTTTGGTCGGAGTTTTTGTTTATTTGTTTTTGGCTTATTTTCTAGCTCTGCTCCTGGGATATTGGGGGAAGTAGGAAGATTGTCCCAGGCTTCCTGTGCCAAGACCAAAGGACCTGACTCCTGGCCTGTTTTGCTGGGGCCTCTGAGCCTAGTGCTTTGCCTGCTGCCCTGGTGGCCAGAGGGTCATAGCTGGCCTACTGTGTCAATGCCACAGGGCCCCAGTTGCCTGCCAGGTTTAGGGGTCTCCCACTGATTTGCCCAGATATTACCTGCACTGTGCTGTGTTCACCTTTTGTACCTGAGATAGACCTTTCTTGCAGGCCTTGTAAGTTTTTGTACACTGGAAAATTTGTGGGTTTTTCCTACTCCATCCCGTCCATTTGTGGGTTTTCCTACTCCAGAATTCATTTTGAGGTGTTAAATTATATAATGGTGTTTGAGGGGAATTTGGCAATGCTCAGGCTAGTTCCTGACTTTTCTCTACCATCATGTCTCTATTTCTCCCTCTGTGTTCTTTCAAAATTCTTCTTAGATATATTCTTCTGGGACTTCCACACACAGCTTTTGTCATTCTTAAGGTTTCACCTGTCTAGATGCTCATTTTTTGCCTGTTATCTTTTCCCAAAAATCTAACTGAAATTCACTTTACACTTGAGTACAAATAGTATCTGATAGTTCTTAATACTAATGTGATTTTGGTGGGTCATAGAAGTTTTATTTTAATAGTAATATGTATTCTATATGCATCCTTATGCATCCTGTTGAGAAGCAATATTTTTCATGTTTTCTTGATCAGAAATTAAATATAGTATGATCATAGTTACTGGCTCTAAAATCATCTAGGTCAGAGTTTTTTCATGGGGGGGGCCATGGAATAACTTTGGAAGGTCCATTGAGCTTTGAAATGAAAATAAAATTACATCTTTATTTTAATATAGTTAATTTCATTTCTAATCCCTCATATTTTATTTTATGCATTTAAAAATTTTATTCTGAGAAGGAATCTATAAGTCTTCACCAGACTGCCATAGGGGTCCATGACACCAAAAGTGTTAAAAGTTCATCATTTGAATTGTTGATAACTGTTGAAAAAGTAATTTTGTATGCTACACATTTCATCTTTAAATAAATCATAAATTCACACAGTTTATTTAGAGTTGCAAACTCTTTAAATTTTCTTTTTCTAAAATTAATTATAAACCATGGAGAAGCATCATTGGTTATGGTATGAAAAGTGCCAGTTTATCACTTACAAAGTGTCTGACCTTGAAAAATTGTTGAAATTCTCTAGGCTTCCATTTTCTCATCTGTAAAACAAGGGGTTCTACTCTATAACCTGTAACATCATTTGTAAGTATATGATCTTCTTCAGGAACCAGGGATAAGCCTGGATGAAATAACTATGAAGTGCAGGCATAAGAATGTATATTTTTTTAATATGAATGGGGGAAGGGAATAAGTATATAGTGGTTACTAGATGCCAGGCACTGTGCTATGCCTTTTACAAATATATCATTTACTTCTCACAGCAAACCTCGAGGTAGGTGGTATTATATCCATTTTACTGAAACTGTAACTGAAGCAAACAGAGGTTAAGTGTTTTGCTCAGTCACACAACTAGTAAGTATCTTAAGTCTGCATTAGAAGTCAGGGGTCTCTGACTGCAGGCTGAAAAGTATCCATTGCATCACCTGAAAAACTTTTCACTTTGTTGAGTTCAAAGGACTGTGAAGACAGCATATATACCCCCAAAATTTAATATTGAATATAATGAATAACTTTTATCCACTTACAATAATATTAGTAATAATCTGTAGATTAGATTTTCCTATTGAATTTGTGACATGCTACAGATAAAACTGTTACATATGTGTGCCACAAAACATTTTTTAAAACATGAGGGTTGAAAAAAGGAGAATAGAGCATTATTGCAATTCTATATGTGAAGTGTTGTTAATTGCAGAAATTTCATCTTATTCCAAATAGTAATACAAACAAATCATTTTCCAAAATAGCCCATGATCAGGGAATTTTGTTACATACTATACTGTGAATAACTGATATAATGTATAACCTCAGTACTCTTCAAATATTTGGGGTAATTGAGGGAAAACAATCCTCAAATGATGTAAAGGTTGGTATTCTTCAAAATGTTTTACAGGGGTAGTGCAAGGAAATTTTACATGACTTTTAAGTGAAAAGCATCTAACCAAAAGGTCAGGATTTTTAATAGAAATGCAAGAATCTTATTGCAATAATGTATCATATGACCCATTTCCTTAAGAAATCAATCACACTTAAAATATGGACCCCTTCTGAATTTCTCCCTTCTGTATTTATCAAGCAAAATTTAGTTTGTGAATTTTAGGAATGAGGAAATACAGCTCATTGGTGACATACAAATATGTGTAAATCATACAAAATTAAAATCTTTAAGTAGCATATTCTTCAAGCAAGAATCATGTTTAAATATAAACATTTTTTAGAAATCAGAATTTCTTTGTAAAATTGTTTTTACTATATACTTGATAACCATAACAAAAACAGTGAAATAAACATGTAAAATATGCGGCAAAATCTTACCCATACCTCTTAACCTTTAACGTAGAAGAGCCAAAAGAAAGAAACAGCAGACAAATAAAGTTAATACTTTTATTTTTTGTCCCTTCTGGGTCTTGCTGAAATTCTGTTCTTGAGACCTGTTTTCCTTCCTTCATTTCTTTTAAAAACTATGTAGTTGCTATCAGTGTATATAAAATTTTACTTTGCAGTCATCCTGTATAGATCACTAACATTTCCTTCCATATGTTATGTTCATTGTTTTCATCTGTTCTCCAGTTTTGGAAATTGTTCTCATCTGTGCCTGTTTCAGGACAGGTCCCTGGTAGTTCATTTCCTATGTCATTCATCAACTGATGAAATATTGACTTAGCCATAACTGCAGAAGGATATTCATTGGAGATAAAGGCATTGAGAACTCCTTGAGTTTGAACTGAGCAAAGCTTCCATCACTATCCAAGAGGCAAGCCTCTGAGCACCTCCAGACCCTCTTGGTTGCTTTCTTCTAAGGTTATATGAGGAAGTGAAGGGAATAACCCTGTCATGACAGCAGCTTTTTGAACTGAGTATGGCATTTAGTCAGCTGGAGTTTGAGGGAGATTTTACTATTGGTTTGGTGGACTGTGGGAGAATATATACAGTGATGATTCAAGATTGTTTTAGTGGAGTTTGGAGGAATCCTTAATTGAAGCTGCCTCTACTCCTTGTCATCAGATGAGACGTGTCTGGGACAGAGGAGAGAGAGGTGCATGTGATGGTGATGAACTATTCTCCCCTTCAGAGAATTCATGCTGATCATCATATTCTGTCTTCCTTTTTCTGGGAGATAAAAAAAATCTGGCCCATAAAAAAAAATTATGATTTTCCTGTTTTTTAAAGTTACATTTAAAATTCTGTTTTAGTTTTGAATTTACTGGTTTTATAAAATGATTGTTCATAACTGGCTCTGGTTTAAGTGTTTTCTTATTTGTGAGGTGGAAGCAGATTTAAAGGGGACCTGAGGGAGAAGGCAGAGTTGCAATGGTTGGTGAATTATGAAAGATAAAGGTACAGATTTAGATATTCTCCCTAAGTTGATGAAATCTTTACTGACTGAGGGGCTCTTGGACTAAATGAGAGGGAATCTTACAGAGCCAGGTCATCTTCAGGAATAGGAAACTTTCAGCCAAACTGACTCTTGAAGACCTTTTACCAAGCCCCTAGCAAGAGATGATTGATGAATTCTGTAGTAAAACAATGGTTCTGTGCTGATAAAGTAGAGAGTATACTATATGGTGTAATCGTAATAGTATTTATGGAAAGCTCTCAAAGTTTGTGAAGTGTTTCCCATATAACATCTCACTTGATCCTCACAACAACCCTAGAATGTAATTTCTGTTATTATCTCCAGTTTTATAAAGGAGAATACCAAGGCAGGCAGAGGTTCAATGACTTATTCAGCTGGAGTTATTCCCATTTTACAGTTGTAGAGCTGAGGCAGGCAGAAGTTAAATGACTTGTTCAGGGTCACACAGCTAATAAGTATCTAAGGTTAGGCCTTGCACTTACATCTTCCTGATTTTAAAGTCCAAAGCTCTTCTCTACTGAGGCCACCTATCAGACTGTATATATTACTGGGCATAACACAAAACATATAACATTCAAATATTTTCTAAACTTTTTAAAGTAAAAGAAGCCAATCATTTCCCCTTTCATGAAAGTCTGAGTCATGAGTAACCAGATCTAAATGGTAGAAAAGAGGGTGAGTGAATAAAGAAACAGAAAATTACTCAAAAGGATCACCCATCATCCCATACCACCCTTCACAGATCCTTTATCCCATTATTTTTTGAGAACCTGCTCCTGAATTAGAGGTAAAGTGAAAGTGCTGTTTAAAGTAGGACTTCTTAAATTTTTCCACTTTCCAACCCCATTTTGCCTGAGAAATTTTTACACGACCCCAGGTATGTAATTATATAAAACAAGTATACAACTCAAACATTTACTGATAATTATAAATTTATTTTAAAATTATCCTTTGGCATGCATATAATTTTGTCACTTATTAAAGATGAAAACAAAATTGCATATTGAGATGGATTTGCTTGTTTATTTTTACATAAAGAAGTAAGTCTTTGTGAAATATTTGATACTACAGGATGTAGAGCATCTTCGGAGTTTTTCAGAGTTGGTCCATATTTTGACTTTCTAGTCATCAATTCTGAGAACACTACTTTGTGTAAACACATAGTACAAAATGGCAGAAGTATGTTGAGGGCCATTTCAGAAATTGTTGGAAATTCTAATCTAATCCCAAACCAAATTCATTTAACGATGAAGTAAAAGTACTTCAGTTTATAACATATAATAGTCTTGAATCTGAGCTGAGGTGTTTCTGCCAAAGTTTGTTGACTTTGAGTGGTGTGACAACATTTGCAGTGCAAAATGCCCATGTTGAGTGCTCAGATCCAAGGCTGCAGTGAAATTGCATGGTGCAACATGGGCAAGTGCTGCCAGAAATAACTTGGATTCATCACATTTGATTTTTACTGTTGTCAGATTTTCCATAATCCTTATGTTCAATTACACAATTCCATGTGTGATCACAATGCATAATTTTTAAAGTGCTGGTCTAAATGAAGGTCATCCTGTAGGCTGAGACCTATTCCCTAGAATAGCTGGCTTCATTAATTAGACCATATAAGAGGAAGTAACTAGTTTACTTCTTAAATCACATTGCTTCCCACACTCACATTTATGCTCTATAGAGACCTATTATACTTTTTAAAAAGTCATTAAAATAGTAAATATTTAGAAAAAAAGTAATAATGACTTTTTACTAATCTTTGTAGGAAAATAGAATTGGAAAGAAGTGCAGTTCTTTAATGAAATACAAACACCCTCTTGAGCTGTACTTTGGTACTTTGTAAGACCTATCATTTAATTAGTGTCAATATGCTTTCATTCATTCAACAAAAATTTTTCAACCCTCCACAATTCTTAACATGGCTGAAAAATCAATGACTTATTGGCCCATCTTTTGAAGATGTTCTTTACAGGAAACTTCTTGGTTGTTACCTTAAGTGATAGACATATAATTTGTGACTAGGCCCTTGTTTGAAGTCTCCCCAAATTGGTAAGATTTCTGAAGCTGGCCTGTTTGCACAGACTTTGAGAATCCAAAGTTATTTCCCCACCAGTGTTGCCTTAAAATAGAACTTTAGAGAAGACAACTGTTAATCACTGCATAATTAAATTCTGAGATTCTCTGCCAGTTCTAAATAGGAAATTGACCCTAAATCTGTCTTTAAAGTCAAAGTCCTCTAGCCCCAACTTCAGTTTGGATAACTCCAGTGTAAGGTAACTTTTTCCTTAGTTATCTTCTACTTTGAATTTATCTGCAAAAAGATATTCATTTACCTTCTAAATACTCCTAATTGGGCTCTCAATATATTCTTTCCCGTTGCCTCCCTCCTTCAGTTTTGCACTACAGAAAATTTTTGGGTTTTTTTGTTTTTTTGTTTTGTCCCATAAAGCTTGGCTTAATTCAGAAGAAGCAAGAATAGTATTGCTTATCAGTTAACCTCAGGACCATTTTTTTTTTTTTTACCATCGAAAGATTTCCCTAGAAAGTGTCCTAATTAACTATGCTCATCCCCACATTTAACTGGTGGTGATTAGTCACTAATGTTTTTCATTTCTGCCCTGAGACCTGGGTCATGCCAAAGCAATAGTTTACTATTTCAACATTCAGCAATATTAAAGCCATCAGCAATAAAACTAACACTGAACGATGGAAGGAAGAGTACAGCATGATTAGGTAGGCTGCATCCAGAGCCCCCAAGGGCACTACAGGCAGGAAGGATGGTGAATATTCATTTATGCAGTAAATTAGGAAGTAGGGAATTCAGGTGGTCAACTGCTCATTTCTGGGCTGGCATAAGATCATCAGAGGTCTGGCCCTGCTTCAAATACTTCTCCATCTCAATGAACAACTTCACGCTGTCCACCACATCTCCAGGCTGGCAGGTATCTTACAGCAGCCAAACATTCCAAGTGCTTTAAAGAAGCCCAGATGAGCAGGAGCCATTCTCCCCACTCCTGTCCCCAGAGTTCCAGTGTTGCTGACCCCAGCTTAGTACCAGGTAAACTGCCAGAAAGGACCCTGTAGCCTCCACTGGCCAGCACATGAAGCTCAAGCACACAAAGTCAGTGACCAAGTCACAGGCTGCCAGCCAAGCAGCTTGGATCAGTGTCCCCCAATGCTCCAGGAGGAGAGCTCTACTTTAAAAGCCAGGAAATAGGCAAAAGCAGAAATGGACAACGAGCATAGATTCTTATTATAGGGACAGGCACAAATTCCAAAGAGGACAGCATTGTCAGTACATCCACATCCAAACCTCAAAGGGGAATATGAATTGGTCTCAAGCCCAAAAAGCCTTCCTCAGGAGCTGAAGGAGGATTAGAGAGATAGAGGAAAAATTGTGAAAAGAAATGAGAAGTTTCATGGGAGAGTCAATACCTTGGGAAAAGAACAACTCCCCCCCCCCCCCCAATCCCGAGAGCTCCAGTGTTTCTGACCTCAGTTTAGCAGCAGGTAAGCTGCCAGAAAGAACTCTGTAGGCTCCAGCTACCAGCACCTGAAGCCCAAGCACATAAAGCCAGTGACTAGGTCCCAGGCTGCCAGCACAAGAAGATTGGGTCAGTGTCTCCAGCACTCCAAAAGGAGAGCTCAACTTTAAAGCCAAGAAACTTGCAAGTTGGTGCTTCCTTCTGATGTCTCTAGGGCCCAGAAGGTGTAACTCCAACTGTTGTCTTTCCTAGAATTGATTTTTAGACAGGGAAATATAGAAGTTACAGTTTTCAACCTAGGAGGTAGACAGAAAATTCAAGGAATATGGAAAAATTACTATGCTGAATCACATGGGATAATGTTTTTGGTAGATTCCAGTAATAAAAAGAGGATGGAAGAAGCTAGAGAGACCATTGTTATGTTCATTCTTTGTTTTCCAAGAGGACTATGTCATCAGAGAAATGATGACATGAATTGCACTTGACTTTGTTTTGAGTGAAGGAGGGCTGTGCAAGATCACCAGCCTCACTTTCCCTTCCTGAGTCATCTGGATCCAGTGATCATATATTCATCAAGATGACTTTAGCACGTTTTTAGAATCAGCTGATATTCTCAATCATCCTGGAATATCAGGAAAGCTCATATTGGTATTGTAAAATAAATAAGACAAAATAGGGGCTTTTGCAAAAACACATTTAACTGGCCTTTTTTCTCCAGAAAACTTATCAATGAGCAAAAATGTCTATCCCATATAGAACGTTGTTCAGCAGTGTTGGACTGTGGGAAGAAAATGAACATATTCATGAAGAAAAGGTCTTTAGTGATTGCTGCGTAGCCAAAGACTTTGATGCCTTAAGTGATCGTGTTGAAAATGATACAATTGCTCAATACATCTCTCAGGAAATCAAGAAAATGGAAGGAGCTGAGCAGTGAAGAAACTATGAAGAGAAAGAGAACAAAATGGAAAAGAGATAAAGCAGAACGCATGGTAATTTGACAACAGTTATGATTCTGAGTGGGATTCTGATGAAGTTGTGGTCGTCAGGCCTTTTCAGCACATAAATGGAGTGGTTCTAGAGTTTCCCATGGGGCAGCAAGTAATGATGGATTCCTCCCGGTTGCTGTCATTAGTGAGATGGGAAGGCAGTTTACAGAAGAAAATATTGCACATCTTAGTTTTCATAGTATCAGAATATTCACTTCTTCAGCTAGCAGAGAATTTACTATGGTTTCTTTTGCTTTAATTCCATTTCCTTTAATGGTATTCCTATATGCAAGGATGAGTACAATAAAATAACCTGAGTACAAGAGTTATCGTGTCAGATTTCTATTAAATAGGTTCATTTTTTGTTCATTTAAAAACATTATATAAAAGGAGAAATTGAGTCATTATACTTTGACGTAAATATTTATTTTGTGTGAGGAGCTTGTAAATGATGGCCTTTACATACTATGGTAAATGTTTTTATAAGCAATATTCCAGTAAATTGCCTATACAGAGTAAAGAGCACCGTGATACATCCCAAAAAGCATGCTACATCACACAGTATAAAGAGAGAAACATTACTGTAGAATGTGGTGAACTAGGCTGCATGTTAAAAATCAGGATGAGTATTGATATCATGAAATTACACATTGTATGTTTGTAATAACACTTCGTAGTAGATCAGGCCTGCACAATCTGTAACCAAGACTGTATTAGATCTTACATTAAAACTGGAAAATATATGCACCTTATTATTTAGGTTGTAAAGCATCTAAATTCTCTTCACATAAAAAAAAGGGAGACTTTTCTTCTTCCTACAGTGTTGGTTCTGTCTGCAGGTGTTCATCCTTCCTTGCCGAAGAAGACCATGCCATCAGAGAAGTGATGACATGACTGGCACTTGACTTTTGTTTTTTTGAATGGGGGAGGGCTGTGCAGATCACCAGCCTCACTTCTCCTCCAGTGCCATCTGAACCCATCAGGATGACTGGAGATGACCCCAGGGTGAGAAAATTGGGGTTGAGTAACCTGCCCAAGGTTCCAGAGCTAGTGAGTGTCAAGTGTCTGAGGTGAGATTTGAACTCAGGTCCTCCTGATTCCTGCACTGGTGCTCTATCCACTGCACCATCTAGCTGCCCCAGGAATTAGAATAAGCAAAGAAGAAACTAAGTTCTTACTCTTTGCAGATGACATGATGATATACTTGGAGAATCCCAGAGAATCAAGTAAAAAACTACTTGAAATAACAACTTTGGCCAAGTTGCAGCTTACAAAATAAACCCATATAAATCATCTGCAATTCTACATATTACTAACAAAGCCCAACAGCAAGAGTTAGAAAGAGAAATCTCATTTAAAGTTAAGCAGACAATATAATATAATAATATAATATAATATAACTCATATATAACATATAACCTGTCAAAACAGAGGGACTATATGAACCCAATTACAAAACACTTTTTGCACAAATAAATACAGTCAGATCTAATAAGTGGAAAAATGTCAGTTGCTCATGGGTGGACTGAGGCAATATAATAAAAATGACAGTCATACAATTAATTTACTTATTCAGTGCCATTCCCATCATACCACCAAATAATTAGTTTCTAGAACTAGAAAAAATATCAAAATTCACCTGGAAGAACAAAAGGTCCAGAATATCAAGGGAACTAGTGAAAAGAAATGCTAGGGAAGGTGGCCTAACCCTACCAGATCTCAAATTTTATTATAAAGCAGCAATCATCAAAACCACTTCATACTGGCTAAGAAATAGAAGGGTAGACCAGAGAAATAGATTAGGTACTCAAGATACAGTTGTCAATGAATACAGCAATCTACTGTTTGATAAACCCAAGGAACCCAGCTTCTGGGATAAGAACTTAGTATTGGACAAAAATTGCTGGGAAAACTGGAAAACATTGTGGCAAAAACTGGGCATACACAAATGCCTGACACCATAC
>JAQQSK010006172.1:0-14564 GCA_028658325.1 Potorous gilbertii
GATTTCTTGGTTTTTCAGAAAGTCACTGGCGTCCATCTGTTCCATTCTAATTTTGAGAGGTCTATTTCCTTCATTGAGCTTTTCAACCTCTTTTTCCACTTGACTAATTCTGCTTTTGAAAGCATTCTTCTCCTCATTGACTTTTTGAACCTCTTTTGCCGGTTGAGTTAGCCTATTTTTCAAGATGTTATTTTCTTCAGCATTTTTTGGGTCTCCTTTAGCGAGGTACTGACTCATTTTTCATGCTTTTCTTGCATCTCTCTCATTTCTCTTCCCAGTTTTTCCTCCCCCTGTCTAACTTGATTTTCAAAATCCTTTTTTAGCTCTTCCAAGTCCTGAGCCTATTGGATATCTATTTCAGAATTTTGGGATGCAGAAGCCTTGCCTCTTACGTCTTTATCTGATGGTAAGCATTGGTCTTCTTCGTCAGAGAGGAATGGCACAATCATCTGGTCCCCAAGAATATAACCTTCTGTGGTCTTATTTTTTTCCCTTTTCTGGGCATTTTCCCAGCCAGTTACTTGACTTCTGAGCGTCCTTTCCCTCCTCGGCCTAGATCCGCCCAGCTAGTGCTTGGGGTCTGAGATTCAAATGCTGGTCCCCAACCTCATAGCTTTCGGTAGCAGGCCTGGTTGCTATTCAGGATAAGATTAAAACAGGTTCTAAGGTGGGGACAGGGCCATCGCCCAGTTTCAGTTCCCTCAGGGGTTTATGCAGAGACCTTCTGTAGTGGAGCTCCTACCGAACTCCTCTCTGCCTGCTCCGCGAGCCTCTGGCTGCCCACTGCTTCTGACCCTGCCTCCCGAGGGGGTCCGTGTCATGGAGAAACCCCGCTCCCCTCTCAGCCCATCTCTCTCCCTGACCTGTGTGTCTGTGGGTGGAGAGACCTTTTGTGGCCACTGGAGATTTTGTCCCTGTAGCCTGCTCAGATCTGCTCGCTCCTCTCAGAGCCAAGCAGCCGGGGCAAGGCAGGTCTCCACAGGCCAGGGAAGGGCTCTGCTCCCGTCAGTGCGCGATGGACCTTTGGAATCGGTTTTTCAGGGCTCTCTGGAATGGAAATTTCCTTCACTGTGCTGCTGCACCGCTTCCAGTGTTCCAGGATTTGTTGGGAGTTCTTTGTAGAGGAAATCCATGGGCTGTGGGTTCCGAACTAGCATATGTGATCCTTTCTACTCTGCCATCTTGGCTTCATCCCCCGAGTTGATATTTTTCTTACCTGATTAAAACAGACACATTCCATGTAAATAAAGTCTTTAAGTTCAACTATAGAGAAAAATACAACTATGGGAATTTTAAGATACTTCACAAAGATACTTCACTAAATGACATTACCAGTTCTGTGAACTGAATGAAATTGCAATAATTCATCTAGTCTATAAAGGTCTTTTCTATTGCCTTTAAATCAGGACTCTTTAACTCTGTCCGTGTGTGTGTGTGTGTGTGTGTGTGTGTGTTTATATGTGCATGCACACGTGTGTGTGTGCATATGGGCATGTCAAACCATTTTGTCAATTGGGTAAAAATTCTAGACTGCTACTTAGAATTATGTTTTAAAATGCATAAAGTCAAACGTATAGAATTGTAAAGAAAAACAATTATTTTTACAATATAGTTCTTAGACAGGAAGACTACAATTTCATTCAATTTAGAGACAGAGTAATTACAGTATTGTGAAGGAGTCAAAACTATTGAGGCTTTTTTGAAAAATTTGAAAAAAAATGTAGTAAATTATGGATCTATCTGTACCATTTCTATTGATGGTAAGTTATAGGTGCTGTGCATACTACAGTTACTTTTTACTTACTACACACATAATGGAAGGAAATACTAAATTTCGGTAAGAGTTTATTATAAGCAAATACATATATATATATATATATATATATATATATATATATATATATATGCATGTTTATGTGCATGCGTGTTTATGAATGTGTGAATGTGTGTGTATACACATATAGATAGATAGACAGATAGATAAAGAGAGAGATGGATGGATAGATAGATGGATATAGATATATTCAGTGTAAGTTCAAGAACTTCCTGAAATTTACCCTTGGACTTCCCTAAACTTTAGAATGGGTCGCCTAGGAAAAAATTTTGTTCCATTATTTGAATCTAGAATACTAACACATAGTTAATTCTCAATAATAAATTGTTAAAAACTAAATGAATGAATGAATGAATGATGTTTACAACCTTCTCTTTCTTCAAGATTTTACTTACTCTTTGGTTGTTTTTGTTTTGTGCACTTTCTAATACCACCAAAATAAGTCAAGCCACCAATTTTTTAATGTCATCTTATGATTTAGGTAATTTCACAAGAATGGAGTTTCATTCCAGAAATAGGTAGAAGAAAAATGAGCTATAGAAACCCTATTTCTATTAGATGGAGAATAATTTGGGAATGAAATAGAGCTGAAAAAGAGAGGGAAAGGAAATCATTGATATGTGTAAGTAATTTGCAATGCAGACAAGATGTATATAGATAATTGGAATTTGACAAAATTCCCATGATTCATATACAAACATGGGAAACAGAAGCTCTGTAATTAGAATTTGTAATATATTCTCGATTTTGGTCTTCTACTTCCTCCCATCTCTTAACATCATCTAATACATGAACTTCTTCAAACTCTCTAGCTCTATTCTCAGCTTTTGATATTAATAGGGTTAAATAAGTCTTTTTTACTCTAATGTTACCAGAATGAAGAGAGAAAATAATTGGCTACTTATGTATGCATACATAAAAGAATGTATTATATACATGTATATGCTTACATGCATATATATGCACACATATTCTCTTTTTTCATTTTCTGTCAAAAATGATATAAAAATTAAATTCTAAAGGAGGAATGTGTGTGTGCACGTGTGTGTGTGTGTGTGTGTGTGTGTGTGTGTGTATGTACGTGCAAACTATTTTTCAATGAATGTCATGAACTTGAAAGCCTATATAAAAAGAAGAGTTCTCAAAACATTCAACTGAAGTTACAGGGACAGAATCTGTCATGATAGAAGAGATGTATGGAAAATTCTTAGGTTGTGAGAGACAAATAACTAATTAGGAACATTGGTTTACAAGGAGGGGTCAGCCATATAAGAGAGAAATGAGGGAGCCAATTGAGAAAAATTGTAGCCAGGGCAGTTGTGGAAATCTGTCACCGTTTTCAAAAGCTGGGGGAAAATGGATTATGAATAAGTTTTGGGAACAGGCTATTGAAGCGCTTAACAAATTTATTATTATTGCTATTGTACTAATTATTATTTTAATGAATGAAATGATAGTTTTCTACATTCATTTTCAGAAGATTTTTAGTTCCAAAATGTGTTCGCAGCTCTCCTCTCCTTCCTTACCTTGAGATGAAATGCATTCTGATTATTATTTTCCCCAGTTTGCTCTCCCTGTTATTATCTCCCCCTCTTATCCCCTTTCCCTTTACTTTTTCGAAAGACAAGATAGATTCATATGCCCCATTGCCTCTATATCTTATTTCCCAGTTGCATGTAAAAATAATTTTTAACATTTGCTTTTAAAATGTTGAGTTCCAAATTCTCTCCCTGTTTTCTTCCACACCCACCCTCACTGAGAAGGCAAGAAATTCTATATAGGCTACACATGTGTAACTATGCAAAATACTTCCATAACAGTCATACTGTAAAAGATTAACTATATTTCCTTCCATCCTAATGCAGCTCCCAAATTATTTAATTATCTCCTTTGACCCTGTCACTGTTCAAAGGTGTTTTTTTTTTCTGAATACCTCCCCATCTGGCCTCCATTCTATAATTTCCCCTTTAATTCCATCCCCTTTGAATTCCTGTAAGGTAAGATATCCAGTTGAGTGTGTACGTTATTCCTTCCTTAAGCCAAATTTGATGAGAATAAGGTTCACTCATTCCTTCTTACCTCCCCTCCCATCCCCTCCATTGTGAAATTGTTTTCTTGCCTCTTTCATGTGAGATTATTTACCCCATTCTATCTCTCCCTTTCTCTTCACCATATATTCCTCTGTTGCCCTTTAATTTTACTTTTTAGATATAATCCCTTCATATTCAATTCAGACCCTGTGCCATCTATCTATTGTCTCTCTCTCTCTCTCTCTCTCTCTCTCTCTCTCTCTCTCTCTCTCTTTATCTATCTCCTCCAACTGCTCTAATACTGAGAAAAGCCTCATGAGTTACAGTATCACCTTTCCATGTAGGAACGTAAAGAGCTGAATTTTAAATTTTTATAAATTTCCTATGATTTCTCTTTCCTATTTGCCTTTTCATGCTTCTCTTGATTCTTGTATTTGAAAGTCAAATTTTCTTTACAACTCTGGGCTTTTCATCAGAAATGCTTAAAAGTCCTCTATTTCATTGAATATCCATTTCTCCCATGAAGGATTATACTCAGTTTTGCTGGGTAGGTGATTCTTGATTTTAATCCTAACTCTTCCGACCTCTGGATGATCATATCCCATGTCTTTCAGTTCCTTAATGGAGAAGTTGCTAGATAGTGTTATCCTGACAGTATTTCTACAATACTTGAATTATTTATTTCTGGCTGCTTGATATATTTTCTACACGACCTGAGAATTCTGGAATTTGACTCTGGTGTTTCCAGGAATTTTCCTTTTTGGATCCCTTTGTAGAGTCAATTGGTGGATTCTTTCAATTACTAGTTTACCCTCTGGTTCTAGAATACCAGTGTTGTTTTCTTTGATAATTTTTTGAAATAGGATTTCTAGCCTCCTTTTTGATCTTGGCTACCGAGTAGTCCAATAATTTTTAAATTAACTCTCCTGGATCTATTTTCCAGGTCAGTGGTATTTCCAGTGAGATATTCTGGGTTTTTTTTTTTCATTCTTTTGCTTTTGTTTTAAAATGACTTGATTTCTCATAAAGTCATTGACTTTCATTTGCCCCATTGTAGTTTTGAAGAAATTATTTTCTTCAATGAGCTTTTGGACCTTCTTTTCTATTTGACCAATTCTGCTTTTTAAGACACTCTTATTTTCATTGGTTTTTTCACTTCTTTTGCCATGTAGGTAAGTCTATTTTGCAGGTGTTATTTTCTTCAGTATTTTGGGGATCTCCTTTAGCAAGCTACTGATGAGATTTTCATGATTTTCTTGCATTACTCTCATTTCTCTTCCCAATTTTTCCTCTATTTTTCTTACATGATTTTCAAACTCCACATATATATACATATATACACACATAGATATTTATTCATATATGCATGTATATATACATATACATATATGTGTGTGCAGACATACATGTGTGTATGTATATGTATATATACATGTAAGCATATGTGTATGTATGTATGAGTCTGTGAATATAGGATCTTCAACTTTGCTCTTTTCTTCTAGTTGTATGTTTCGATATTCTTTGTCACCAAAGTAAGATTCTATAATCTGTGTTCTTTTACCTTGTTTACTCATCTTCCTGCCCAAATACTTGAATTTTTAATTTTTTGTCAAGCTAGGCCTTTACTTCCAATGGGAGTGTGAGTGGGGATGAGTGTACCGTCCCAGCCTTCAGGGGTTTGTTTATCAGCTGCTTGATTATCCTCCACTGTATGTGAGGCTAGAGTTCCGGAAGTAGCCACTGCTGCTGCTGCCCTGTGCCACAGGATGCTGTGATCACCACTCCCACTGCCCTGGGGCTGGGACAAGGACTACAAGTTCCTCTTTCATGAAGATCTCATAGAGTTTTCCAACTGATCTTTTTGAGAAGATCTGTTTGAGAAGTATGGAAACTGACTTAGCTGCCAATGACTCAATGTCCTGAGGCCTGCTCTGGACTGTCTGTGTCAGGGTAACCCATACCAACCTGTGCTGTGCTCCCTACCCAAAGTGAAACACCCTTCCTCTCAACTTTCCAGGCTTTCTTGGACTAGGCATTTGTTTCATTCTGTCATTTTGTCATTTATGTAGCTGTAGAATTTGTTTAGAATCATTTTTACAGTATTTGGAGGGCTTTGGGGGAGAGCTCAGGGAAGTCTCTGCTTTTACTCCACCATCTTGACTCCACCTCCTGAAATGGATTAATTAAACTCTTATGAATTAAGAAATAATTGGTAACTTTGAAGTTGCAGGTAACAGAAAGCAGAGGAAGCCAATTTACACTACCTTTCCTAAGCGTTTAACACAGAAAGGTGACAGGAACTTAAAAGAAATGAGAGTTTCATGGCAAGGACGATTTAAATCATAAAGGAGAGAAGTATCTTTGTAGGTAGTGGAGAAGAAACCAGTAAGTAGCAGGATGATGAAGGTGAGAAAAAGAAACAGTCGTTGCACCAAGCCCCAAAAGGGTTTGGAGGGACAGTGTTATTAAGGGGTAAAGTGACATATTTAAGCTTAGAAAGAAGGGTCACCTGGCTCTGTGAGATTGGAGAAGAGGAAGATAAGGGGAGACAGAAAGACAATTTTTGAGCTATGAAGCACGATTTAAAAGGCAGCTGGTGTTAGGTGGCCTCAATTTTCTCAGGAAAATAGGACAAAAAGTTCTTTTCTTAGAGCAAGCAGCATGGAAGGGTGGTGGCACTAAGGACTTGAAGAAAAAAATGAGAAACTGACACTTTGGTGAATGATAGAGTTATTCAGAGATGCTGCTCAAGAGAAAGTGAGCAAAAATGTGTTGGATTATACAATATGAATTATTCTTAAGAAATATGTGTGTGTATATATATATATATATATGCACATATATATATGTATACATATATATGTGTTACTGTGCATATATGTGTGTATACACACATGTGTTTATATACATACAGTAACATTTATAGGAAATGGAAAAGTTGTAAATTCTCTAATTCTCTTTCTCCCTTTCCCACATGCTTGACAAATTGCCCAGTCTTGTAGTCTCTGACTCCACAGCCTTCTTAGGCTTTGTACTTCCTTTTTCTGCGATCAGTGAACCAAAAGTTTGGTTTTCTTTTGACTCTCATCACTTCTTGATTGAGTTCTTTAAATAGCCTCCTGGTCAGTCCCTCATCCTCAATTCTCTCCTCTCTCCAATCATTTTCCACACGATTCTTCAAAGTGTTTTTCTAAGTATGCTATCACACTTCTATTCAAGAACAAAACAAAAGAAGCAAATTGCACACACACACAGAGTCATATATATGTATATATACACCTATGTATGTATATGTGTATGCATATAGGTACACGTGTGTGCACACACATAGACCAATTAATACTTCTAGGATCACATATAAACCCTTCTCTTTGATATTTAGAATCCTTCACAGCTTGGCTCTAATCCCCTTCTCCAGCCTTTTTACATTTATGTCTTCTACACACTCATTATGGTCCCACAAAACTGGTCCTTATTCCATTCCTTATTCAAAGAACTCCCACTTCTGTCTTTTTCTTTTTACAGAAGCTTTCCCCCATTTCAGAATTCATTATCTCCTCACCTCCACTTAGGCTTTGCCACCATAAAGATTCACTCAAGCATAGTTTTTTACATACATCCTTTTCTACTCCACCCCTAGCTGCTAGTGGCTTCCCTCACATAAATGGCCTGATATTTCTGTTGTATATGCATTCTGTGTACTTGTGTACATCTACATGTTGCATGCAAACACGTGTGCATGCATTTCTTCATATATGCTCTCTCTCTTTCTCTCTTGAATTTCAAGTGTCTAACCCATCAAATGAAATTTAGAAACATATAAATACTTGTGAACAGATTGATATGTGCATCTATTCATAAAATTTCCAGGGGTACATACTTATATTACTGATTACAACTCCACGATTTTCAAATTTGATCAGAGAGCCAATATATGGACAGCCCTCAAGGAGTCAGTTCCTTATTCTCTTACTTTACAGGAGTTGTTTTAAAAAAAATTAAAAAGGAAAAAATATGCCATGAAAATAATTATCTACCTCATCTATATTGAGTCCTGACCCAGTCCTTATTAGTATATGATTCAAAGTTCTCCCTTTGCTTTAGTTAATAATGCTTGTTTGGCCCTCTAACTATGAGACCAGCTGATGCTTAAGTCACTTCAATTACAAGTTAGTTATCCATGTTTAGTATTTACCTACACTTACCGAAAATAGAAGACCTATCAAATCATGTGTGATGTAGGCTACATGTGCTGAAGGGGTTCATGGAAGGAAAGAAAAATACTATCAGGAATAACTATGAAATCTTTATAAAATTGTGTCAACTTCTTTGATTCTGGAGTGTAATATTAATATATGTGAAAATTAAAAAACACTGAGCATCATGTTTCCCAAATTCAAAATACGCAATGTCAGAGTTATCATAAGATTTAAAATTGGAAGGAATCATAGCGATAATTTCCCTCAATAAATGATTTTTACATGTGAGAACACTGAGTACCAGAGAGGTAATTTCACTTTTTCCAAGGTCATAAAATTTGTAAGTGGTAGAGTTTTATCAATTATTCCATTCTGGCAATATTTTATTTGGTTAGAGATGGTTTGGTAAAATCCTAAAACATCTTTTTTTTGGGGAGGGCGGGGTTGTCTTGCTGCTAACTGTATCATCTAAAGAAGGGTGAGATGAGCAGATAACCAACCAGAACCAATCTTGTCTCCTTCTGATTGGTTTAGCCTTGAAAGAGTATACTTGAAGCTTTGGTTAGCCAAGAATCAAGGAAATTGACCTTGATAATGATGTTGCCCCTAATCTCTTGTTAGATTAAATTAAATGTAAGAATTCAGAACTACCCTTAACTTTGATGGTGATTTGTCTTTTTCTGGCTACATATGCACTGCTGAACAAATTTCTTAAACTTTTTCAACCTCAGTGTCCTCATGTATATGAAATACCGATTGGAGTATAAATTGATTGATCTCTACATTCCTGATTAATTCAATATCCTATGAACTTAAAGATAATTCTAGCTAAATGGTCCTATGAGATACATTTCAAAGTTCTCAACTAAGACTAAACACAAAGTCAGCATTTGAATAGAAAATGCATAAAATTTTAATTCATTTGACCTTCTCTAACAAACTGATCCCAGTCACCATCATTTAATTTGCTTTATAAATGCACCACAGAAGAGACACCCACATAAGATCATCATTTAGAATTTTCACTCTTTGATTTTGAATTACATATGTATGTATGTGTGTGTGTGTGTGTGTGTGTGTGTGTGTGTGTTATTTCCAAGGCATAAGGGAAAAAATATTCCATGTAATATAGACTATGAAAAATATAGATTCCAATGTCCAACATTCCTTTTCTTTGAATATCTACCAAGCAAAAACTGGGAGGTTATGCTTAATGTAAATTGCCTAAAGACTTGAAAGTCAAATGAACATATTTTAGATATAAATCTTGTTAAATTCTGGTGGTTTTAGCATTGCATGCTCAAAGGATAACTTCAAGCCAAAGTAATAACTAAACCTCATTATATATTTTGCTTAACTTCCTATAAATTATTCAGTAGTATTTTTAAGAAAACACATATATTTCATATGTCTCAAAGAATTAATTTGCAGCATAAATCACACCAAAATGAATTTGTATGGATTGGTGCTCTTCAGGAGGTAATAGCCTACTCATTCAATTGGGTTAGGAGGTTTATCTTACCCTACGGGAAATTGAGGTGGGTGAGGGGAAGAGAGAGTGGGTAATAACAGAAGATATGATAGTTAGGAGAAAGGTTCAATCAGAAGCAAACAATTTCATAGAGGGACAGGTCCAAAAAAGAATAGAATAAATGGAAGGCAGGACAGGATATAGTTAATCTTTCACAACATGACTATTATGGAAGTGTTTTGCATGAGTACACATACGTAACCTATATCGAATTTCTTGTCTTCTCCATGCGTGTGGGTGGGAAAGGGGGGAGGGAGAGAATGTGGAACTCAAAGATTTAAAAACGAATGCTAAAATTTGTTTTTACATGCAACTATTAAATAAGATATTTAGGCAATGGGATATAGAAATCTGTCTCACCCTAAAGAAAAATGGAAGGGAATGGGATAAGAGGGCAGGGTCTTAGAAGGCAGTGTAGATTGGAGAAAAGGGTAATCCAAATACGTATTGCTCTGGGGTGGTGGAACAGGGGTGATAGGGAGAAAATTTGAAATTCAAAATTATGTTTCCCATCAGAAAATCAACTGAACTGGAAAACATATTGAGGAGAGATAATGCAAGAATTATTGGACTGACTGAAAGCCCCAATCAAAAAAAATAACCTGCGCATTATATTTCAAGAAATTATAAAAAAAAAATGAACAACCCCAAATCAAACCAAACCTGTTCTATCACCTCCTAAAAGAGATCCCAAAATTAAGCCTCATAGAAATATTGTAGCTAAGTTCTAGAATTCCAACGCCAAAAAGAAAATACTGCAAGATGCCAGAAAGGAAAAATTCAAATACTGTGGAGCCAGTCAGAATTGCACAGGATTTAGCAACTTCTACATTAAAGGATCAGATGATTTGGAATACAGTTTTCCAGAAGGTGAAGGAGCTAGAATTACTACAAAGAATTAGCTCCTCAGAACAAATGATTATGATCCTTTAGGGAAAAATGGATATTTACTAAAACAAAGTGGATTAATTTTTTCTGTATTTTTTAAAATTTATTTTCAGTGTTCCACAGTCACTAACATACAATCTAGATTTTTTCCTTTCCCTCCTTCCTCCCTACCTCTTCCTTCCCTCCTGAGGTGGCATAAAAGTTTTTTATGTGTTTTACACACATTCCTATTAAATATATTTTCACTATAGTCATGTTGTATAGAAGAATTAAAATGAAGGGGAGAAATCATAACAAACCCAAACATAATACAAAAGAAACTGATCTGCTGCAATGTGCGATTGAATTCCATAGTTCTTTCTCTGAATGTGGCAGGTGTTTTAACTTAAAATATTATTGGGAATTTTTTAAGTCCTTGCATTTCAATGAAGTTCTAAGTCTACCAGAAAAAGATCCTCACACATTGTGGTTGTTCCTGTGTACAAAGTTCTCCTGATTCTGCTCCTTTCACTCAGCATCAAATAATATGTCTTTCTAGGCCTTTCTGAAGTCTTCCTGTCCATCATTTCTTATAGCAGAGTAGTATTCCATCACATTCTTATACCGTAATTTATTCAGTCATTCCCCAATTGATAAGCATCCCCTTGATTTCCAGTTTTTGGCCACCACAAAAAGTGCTGCTAAAAATGTTTTTGTACATGTGGGACCCTGTCCCATTTTTATACTCTCTTTGAGATACAGTCCTAGAAGCTATATTGCCAGGTCAAAGGGTATACACATTTTTGTGACCCTTTGGACATAGTTCCAAATTGCTCTTCAGCATGGTTGGAACTGCTCACAGCTCCATCATCAATGAGTTAGTGTTCCAACTCTCCCACATCTTCTCCACCATTTATCACCTTCCTGTTTTGTCATATTAGTAAATCTCATAGGTATGATGTGGTAGATCTTAGTGATTTTAGAAAAACATGGAATGACATACATTAAATAATAAAAAATGGAATCAGCAAAATGATGAGAACATTTTGTGTGTGCATGTGTGCGTGTGTATAATAACAAAAGTATTATTTTAACAACTACTTTGGGCAAATAAGTTATTTTGCCTATTATAAATACCCAAGTTAACTGTAAATGATCTATGAAGAAGGCAAAATCTGTATCCAGAGGAAGAAAAACTGATGAATAGAAGTATATATATACATATATACGTCTATTTATGTCTAATGGTAGCCATCGCTAGGGTGGAGGGGAGGAGATAAGAAAAAAGAAACGTACATAGCAACTTGATATATTTAAGAGGAATAATTGCAAATTGTGCCTAATCGATTTACAATTTCATCTACAATCATTTAATTTTTACTTTACTATGTTATGGAAATGATTGTTTTATGAATTAAAGTAAAATAAAAATAAAAAAAAAACAAACATTCGTGTAGTGAGCCCTGAAATGCCTTAATTATTGTAGTTTGAGTGTTCCTCTAGAACACATTTTTTTTTTACAGTTTGATTTACCAGCAGAGCATACAGTTTTGAGTTGATGACATAAAAGATTCAGATCAATAAAGTGAGGCTGTTTACCAAGGAGGAAATGAGATTTGGGGAAGAAACAGATTGTTGTTTTTTTTTTTTTTTTTTTTTTTTAAATATAAAGAGGTATAGCATGCAAGAGGGATTTGCTTTGTTCTGTTTGTCTGCAGAAGGAAGACTATGGAACAATAAGTGGATGTAACAAAAAGAAAAATTTAGACTTATTATCAGGGGAAATAACCAAATGATCCTTTCTAATGGTGGCACCTGAAGCAGGTGTTTCAGGATCCATTCACACTTACTGATAGTCTATATAAACAAAGACAACATATTTTTGAGGATTATGTAGTTTTCCTTCATTTCCAGGTATATCTATATGATATTTGATCGTCACGTCTACAATAGAAGATAGATAATAGTATTAGCCCTATTTTACAATATGAGGAAACTGAGACATACAAACATTAAGGGACTTACCCAAGGTCACATACTTTGTAAGATTCTGAGGCAGGATTTGAACTCAAATATTCCTGAATCTTGGCCTGACACTCTAGGTACTGCACCATCTCTACTTAGCAAATCCTTTCAACATGACAAGGCATACCCACTGCAATATCAAAAGATCCCAAATTATGAAACAGACCAAGTCTCTGATCTGAATAATATTATGTTGACTGTATTATTTCCATTACAGTGAAAACAGAGTCCCTAAACATGTGAAGCCCAGGCACTTTGTGCTTTAATTCCTAAACTCACTTCTTAATTAGTTTAAGGTTATCTTGGTGAAACAATTAACTATCATAATATTTCACCACTTACAGAACAGCAACATCTAAGACTAAAATCTCCTTATTGTAATGATATACGAGACTTGCCTGGATTAGTGAATACGTGAGGCCATAGTTGAATTCAGGTCTTCCTGATTCCAAACTCCAAATATCCACTCAAGCACACAACTGCCTGTGACAGAATGTGAGATATATCATTCCCATATTTCTCTAACCCTTGCAAAAAGATCAGTATTTCCATTTTATCCTCTCCTCTTTGGAGGGGCAAAACAAATAAATAAATAAAGAAAAACAAAATTTAATCACAGTAATTATGCAATGTTCAGTTTCTTTTAGGTTATGGGTTTTTCCATTTTTAATTGCAGCCATAACGTGTAATATTTTCTGGGTATTGCCGGTAGGTTTTCTGATTGGTTCTCTACCTACACACTAAATCATGCTGCTTCTCAGTGTGAAATACCTTCCACTAACGTCCTACTGTGTTGGCTCACTGCAGTATGGTGATAAGCCAGACAACAATGAAATGTTTAAGTACAGAACACGACATAACCATTTAAAAATATATTTTCTTGTTTTTGTTATTTTTTAAAATAAATTTATTTATTTAACTTTTTACATATATTTTCACAAGATTTTCGGTTCCAAAATTTTCTCCCCATCTGTTCCCTCCCTCCTCCCCAGTACACTGAGCATTCTAATTACCCCTATCACCAATCTGCCCTCTCTTCTTTCATCCCTCCTTTCCATTACCCCATCTTCTCTTTGGTCCTGTAGGGCCAGATAACTTTCTATTCCCCATTACCTGTATTTCTTATTTCCTAGTAGCAAGAACAATACTCAACAATTGTTCCTAAAACTTTGAGTTCCAACTTCTCGCCATCCTCCCTCCCCACCCATTCCCTTTGGGAAGGCAAGCAATTCAATATAGGCCACATCTGTGTAGTTTTGCGAGTGACTTCGATAATAGTCGTGTTGTGTAACACTAACTGTATATCCCTCCATCCTATCCTGCCCCTCATTGTTGCTATTCTCCCTTTTGATCCTGCCCTTCCCCGAGTATTGACTTCAAATTGCTCCCTCCTCCCATTGCCCTCCATTTCTTCATACCCCCCCCCACCCTGCTTATCTCTTTCCCCCTACTTGCCTGTAATGTAAGATAGGTTTTCATACCAAAATAAGTGTGCATTATATTCTTTCCTTTAGTCAAATGTGATGAGAGTAAACTTCAGGTTTTTTTGTTTTTTTCTCAGCTCTCCTCTTTTTCCCTCCACTAAGAAGTCTCCTGATTGCCTCTTCTATAAGAGATAATTTACCCCATTCCATTTCACCCTCTCTCCTCCCACTGCATTTCTCTCTCACCGTTTACCTTGATTTCTTTTAAGATATGATCCCATCCTATTCAATTCACTCTGTGCTCTCGGTCTTCGGGTGTGTGTGTGTACATGCATGTATGTACATGTGTGTGCATGTATGTGTGTGTGTAATCCCACCAACTACCCAGATACTGAAAAATTTCAGTAGTTGCAGATATTTTCTTTCCATATAGGAATGTAAACAGTTCAACTTTGGTAAGTCCATTGTGACTTCTCCTTGCTGTTTACTTTTTCATGCTTCTTCTCATTCTTGTGCTTGAAAGTCAAATTTTCTTTTCAGCTCTGGTCTTTTCATGAAGAATGCTTGAAAGTCCTCTATTTCATTGAAAGATCATATTTTCCCCTGAAGCATTATACTCACTTTTGCTGGGTAGGTGATTCTTGGTTTTAGACC
>JAQQSK010006173.1:0-14564 GCA_028658325.1 Potorous gilbertii
TAACATGCATGAAGTTGTAGATGAAAAGACAAACAAATGGAAGTTTCTTTGAATGAGGGGAATCATGTAAAATATAAACATAAAACATATACCAAGTAAATGTGACATAATTCCCAACAAGTTAATGTGCATTTGTTTGACTCTTACTTATTTGACACAGCACAGGGTCTAGCAAACAATAAGTATTTAATAAATGTTTATTGACTGAATGGGTATACAAAGAAAGGTAAATATCAATTCCTGTAAAAACAAACAAACAAAGACCACTGCTGCTCTTAGGGAACTTATGTTTTATGGGGGAAGATAATGTTGACAGAGAATGGAAATTCACAGTTTTGAAATGATAATTACATTACCCAAAGAGCAATAGAATATGGATGTGTGTGTGTGTGTGTGTGTGTGTGCGTGTGTGTGTGTGTGTGTGTGTGTGTGTGTGTGTGTATTTTCATCACTGAAACCTCCCAAGAAATCTTTGGGGTTTCTGGGCTATATTTATTTTTAAGGACCATGCCTTAAACCCATATCCCTCTGTCTCTCTTTGATTGACCAACAGTAAGTCCTAGCACAAACCTCATTTGTTCGTTTTTTGAGTTTTTGAGTTCTGATGGTTCAGAGCAATTGTAAATAGCAATTGTTTCTGTTTCGGCCAGAAACTTTGAGACTCTTCCCTCCTAGATTGATTTTTTTTTCTTTTAGTATTTAAAAGAGGCTATTCTTTTCCTCATTTCTTACCTAGCCTTAAACACTGAATGTGTATTGTCTCAGAAAAGCTGGGAAAAGACATTAGCTTAAAAGTGTCAAGTATTCCCACTGCCTCTGGGGCCATTTCTAGTCATCATGATCTATATATTGCCACTGTATCCAGAGGACTAGAGGAGAGATTGAGTCTGGTGACTTTGCCCAGCTCTACCTCAATTAAATTCGATTCACTTGTAGGTCCTGACATCACCACCTTGTGAGTATGTAGGACAAACAACAACAGTTCTTTGAGCAAATGACCAGTTTAGTAAGTCAAAAAATTAAATTCAATTGAACAATCATTCATTAAGTTTCACCATTGTCTACACACTGGGCACTCAAAGGAGAAAGAGGAGAGAGGAGAGACAGAGACAGAGAGAGAGAGAGAGGTTAGGGAGAAGTTTATAGGATTGGATTCTAATGACAACAAGACTAGAGACTTAGTCAATCCAGGAGTGAAGTGAGTATGACTGTGGCCCCTCATGAAATGGTTATTTTAATTGTTGTTGTTCAGTCATTATCATGTCTTACTGTTCATGACTGTGTGGACTATACTGTCCATGGATATGGGGGTGCCTAATCTAGAGAGCAATCTTTAGCAAGGATATTTTTCCAGGCCAGGAGGTGAAGTCTGGAGAGTGAGTGAAGTTGAGAGTCAGATACTTTCTATCTATGTGTATTTTACAGTAGTACAAACTTGAGTATCATTTTTCATGAGCATGAAAAGAGGAATTATCTCACCCTAGAGAATTCTTAGCTTTTATCAAGTTGCTGAAGAAAAATATCATTTCCCTTGATATAGATTTAGAATCAGTAGCAGAAATTTGGTGATATTACTCTTTGAAACAATACAACAAGCAATCAAAACACTTTAAAATATTTCAGACTTTATAAAAGCCAGATCATAATTAGGTTGACTCTTTTATAATTGTTATTCTCCTACTTTCAAATCTCCCCTTAGATCACTGGGGATGTTGTGATTGGGGTTTCTTCTTTTAGTTAGAAGCTTCAAAACTAGAAAAAGAGTGAATTTTTACATTCTTAGTGAATCCTGAATTGACTGAAGAAGGATTTGCCAAATGACAATAGATTTTAGTAACTACGCAAAGACATTTTCTTTGTCGTTAGGTAAATAACTTTGCCTAATCAGGGGCCCTGAATCTTAGCCTCCTGGAAGCTATTTCCTTCCCTGTTTCATCTCTTCTAGCTCATCATCACTAGTTGGCATGGAGATAGAAGTTGTGTCTCAGCATGACAGAATGCCTCTGGGGAACATTTTCTTTTATTTCATTGTAAGCTGGAGCTTGATCTTTTCTTCACATTTTTATGAAATATGACTGCAAGTTCTATGGAGTTGTGCAATTCCTTTCCTGCAGTGAAGTTAGAGCCTTGCTGTGATAAGCAGTCACACAGGTTTTCTGCACTTGGCCAAATGATATGCCAACAACTGAACCTAGAGATGCATCTTTTATCCAATGCCAGAAACATTTAAATTTCTGATTTTTTGAAATTCAAAAAATTATAGCTTTCACCTGAGACTTGAGATTCATTAATCATTGCTTGATGAAACCAAACATCACTTGCCCTTTATGTGAATCAAGGGGTCATTGACTTATGAAATTTTAAAGAGACTTTCAACACTCATAATCCAATCACAAAATATTCTTGTAATGTTTTATTTTTTCTCTCTGTTATTTATGTATTTCTATGAATGCTTCCTCCTAAAATATATAAATATATTGTAAATAAGAAATAAAAAGAGTCATACTTGAAAATTGCTGTTTTTCAGGTTTTTCAGTACTCAAATATGCTTTAATGGATAGGGCACTTTCTCTAAGAATGTAGGCTTTACCTGCCTTTATTGTTAGAGTGAACACTTTCTTCCTATAAGAAGTTCCTTTGAGATCACATAGTCTATCAAAAATGTGTAGAGCTTTCCTTCCTTTATCTTATTATCTTGAAAGTACAAACAGGGAAAATGAGCTTTTCACTGATTAGTGAACTCCTTTAGTGACCAACCTTAGTGACCAATCCTTACTCCTTGTTTTAAACTAATATACTTCCCTTGTGACGTATTTTATAGTTTTAAGAAAAATTGACATCTTTTCTTTTAATATCAACTCAGTTTTTCAGTATATCTCTGGTTCTTCCCTGCCAGAGTCATTCCTTGTAAAGAGGAAAGAAAAAAGTGAAGGAAAAATAACCAACATCCAAGAACCATGCAATGTATTCAGTGTTCTACACTTAAAGTCTCTGACATTCTAGATGGAAGGAGGGAATGTGCCGTTTTAGAATTGCCTTTATGGTCAACTTGGGTCATTATGGTTTTACAGCGTTATATTTTAATTATTTTGATTTATTTTGGTATTATCATTGTATAAGTTTCCACTGTATTTATGTACCACAAGGGGTTTAACTGTCACCCAGCTGAAGCATACCTAATTAATTTCTACTTCTTTGCTGGTATCAAAAAAGGGGGACTAAAAATGTTTTGCTTTATATGGGATTCCCTTCCTTCCTTCCTTCTTCCTTCCTTGTTTCCTTCCTTCCTTCTTTCATTCCTTCTTTCTTCCTTCCTTTCCCTGCATTGACCTCCTTGTGTAATATTGCTACTGTTTTTGTTTCTCTGCTGATTCCCAAGGACTTTTCTAAGTAAACCAAGAGGTCATTTATGAATAGGTATAGCTTTTTCTCCTCCTTCCTTGACTTTATGCTTTATTTTTTTCTCTCTTATATTGATATTCCTAGGAGTTTTAGTAATTTTCCAAATAACAACTGGGAAGAAGAGTGTCCTTGCTTTATTCCTGGATCTTGTGGGAAAACTTCTAGTACTTCTCTATTGCAAATCATACCAGTTTTTGGTTTGGTAGAGAGAGTATAAGTAAATGTGTGTGTGTGTGTGTGTGTGTGTGTGTGTGTGTGTGATTACAATATTCTTCTCTGTATATGATTGACGCATTTTTGGCATAAATTAGTGTTGTTCTTTCTCAAAATTTTTCATGTATTCATATAATTATGTAGTTTTGACAGTTTTTTGATATGATTATGTTAGTTGCTTTTCTAATGTTGAGCATTCCAAGAATCATGGTTATAAATACAACTTTTTTATAATGAATTATTTTTTAAATGCTGTAGTTTTAATGTCAGAATTATATTTCATCTTTTGACTCAGCATTTATTCATTTTATTAGTATATGGATCTTCTTGTTTCCTTCCTCTCATCCTAGTTTATGCATTAAATGCAACCTATTATGTATTAGAACTATATTTCTATCCTAAAAGAATCTGCTACTATTTGTCAATTTGTAAAGTAGTCTACTTTTCCTTTATAAATTTAGATTATATAGCATTTGGAGGTAGATATAGGCATACCTCATTTTGTTGTATTTAATTTTATTGCACTTTACAAATGTTGGTTTGTTTTTGCTTTTTTTTTTTTTTTACAAATTGTAGCTTTATGAAAACTCTGAATTAAGTGAATCTATTGTTATGATTTTTCTAGCAGTGAATGCTCACATCCTATCTCTGTCACATTTTGGTAATTCTTGTAATATATCAGACTTTTATATTATTATTATATCTGCTATGAAGATTTGTGAACAGTGATCTTTGGTGTTCCTACTGTAGTTATTTTGGCACTGCACAAACAGGCCCATATTAGATGGCAAGATTATGATAAATGTGAGTGTTCTGACTGCTTCATCCACCAACGGTCCCCTCTCTCTTTGTCTTTCTCTCCCTTCTTCCCCTTATTCTCAGAGACTCAACAATATTGAAATTAGGACAATTAACCAAACAGTAACCCTTAATCATAAAAGTGAAAGGAAGAGTCAAATGATTTAGCAAACTTCATTTTTGTCTTATTTTAAGAAATTGCCACAACCACCTCAACCTTTTGCAGCCCACCACCTTGATCAGTCAGTAGCCATCAATATTGAGGCAACACCCTCCACCAGAAAAAAGATTATGACTTCCTTTAGGCTCAGATCATGATTAGAATATCATTTTTTCAGCAATACATTTTTAAATTATGCTATGTCCATTTTTTAGATAATACTATTGCATAATTAACAGACTACAATATAGTATAAATGTAGCTTTTATATGTACTGGGAAACCAAAAACTTCTTGTGACTTGCTTTATTGCAGTGGTCTGGAATTAAACTTCAATATCTCTGAGGTAGACCTGTATATGAGTTGAATATTGGTATTCATTTACATTTTACAGTTTCTCTAAACATAATGCAATTTTCCATGTTCATTAATATTGGTATCATGATATTTTCCCCTAATAATATGATTGCTATAGATTAATCTAATGTTTTATAAATTTATTTACATTCATATTTTAGTTCCTTGTTTGCTTTTCAGATGTGTTTTTGCTAGAAAGTTTTAAAATAAAAAAATTATCATTTTCCTTCTTCGTATGAAAGTATTATACATAACATTTATTTTTATTATATGTTCTAGTATTATATTTTACATTCTACATAGCTTTAAATTAACATTTAACATTATAGGAGTTGAACTTATGTCTTCACTATTTCTTCCTTTAACATTCATTTTTTTCTTCTTTCAAGTTGATATAATATCCCTGAAATTAATTGTGCTTAAATTTTGATATGATTCTGTTCTCAAAAGATTCTGCCCTCTCCATCCATTCCCCCATCACAGCTTATCCACTGACTTTTTCTTCTTTTCCCTTGCAAGTGTTTGATTGCATTTTTTGTTTGCCAACCTTCAGTATATAGCTTCTAAGTATTCTTATTTTGAGCAAAATCTACATATTTCACAGGAAAATAACTTCAAAGTGTGTTATTGATAGTGATAAACACTTCATTTTAAAATATTATGTATGGGTGGATGTGGGCCCCTACCTAATTTATCACAAAAAGTCCAAACACCTCAATTAAATTGATAAATTTGTTGAATTGAATTGAAAATATTTTGAAGCAAAATTTGTTTTTGTCACTAAAGATTAAATACTCTGATGGACTATTGCTTTTATATTGTTTACATTTTATTTTGCTCTATAAACAGATCCAAGAGGTTTTTTGGTTTATTTTTTTCCCCAAAGTTTAGTATTCATTTAACTAATTGCTCTCAAAAGAACAATATAGAACAGGAAGAGAATTCCATCTGACATTATCTAATACTCTGCTACTTGGATGGATCTGTAATCTCAGCAATCCAGGTATTCCCTCCAACTACGAAGATTGCAACCCATCTGTGTCTGCCTATCCTGTGTAACTCTTACTCATGTTCTGTAAATTCTCCACTGAAGGGAGGAGGGTCTATCCAGGAATCAGGAATCAGCTAGAGCCATCTTGACAGGGCTCAAGAAAATCCATTGGTAAATGCAGTGTTTACTAATAGATAACCATTACAAATCAGGATTTCATTACTGTTTTGCTGATTGACTAAAAGTAAGAAAACTGTGACAAATAAACTTAAAATTCTCTGATGGGCATCACTCTGCCCCTACCCACAGATGATTTTTGAAGCCCCTTGGCTCTACTCACATTTTGGAGACTGCCCTCTAGATATCGACATTGCATGAATAAACACAAGCTATCCATCTATTAATTGGTCTTGCTACATTGTTATTTATGATCTTTCATTTTTTTTAATCAGACATCTCTCTGGCATCATTTATACCTTTCCTCCTTTTCAATTATTTCCCTCCTAATATAGAAATGAAAATTTCTGGAGATACCTATACTGGTAAGGAGATTGAGTAAATTATATTGTCCTTTCATCCATAGTAATACCAGTGCTGCCAATTCTTTTGAGAGGGCATGTCGGATATTATGTTAGGTGCTGGAGATTTCAAGACAGATGTCTTGTAAATGCAATTGAAAAATCTTTATAAAGTGTCTATGTGCTAAAGGAACATATATTTTTATTTTATGTTTCAATGTCTCGTCTCTGCCTCTGTCTCTGTGTCACTGTCTCTATTGCTATCTCTGTTTCTCTCTTCACACACTCTCTCACACACTCACTCACACATCTGCAATAATAATATTTTTTTTGAAAAACAGTAATTTTGAGATCAAAGCCATTAGAAACTGTGGGGCTGAGGAAAGGCTGCAAACAGAAGGTCATCCTTGAGTTATCTTGAAGAAAACTTAGAATTCAAAAAAGGCAGAGTTGAAATGAGGGTACTCAAACACAAAGGACAGACAGTGTAAAGGCATAGACAGAAAATGGAAAATGTAATGTGAAAGGAACAATGAGAACTATTGATGAAATTATAAATTGTATTAAAGGGATCAAGACCTGATCAGATTGAATAGGAAAATTGGAATAAGAACAAATTAAAGATCAGGTGAATCTGAATTTTGGGGGGTTTTGCAGGTTTCCTTGATTAAGTCTGATATCCTTTTCTTGAAATTAAAAAAAAAAAAGATGTTTCTCTTTTTAAATGACTCATAATTATCGTGGGAGGTAGATACATGTTCAAATGAATCAGAAAATGATGAGATGATGAGAGAGCACATATAGTGCTAGATAGGAATCTGGAAGACATGGGTTCAAGTTTCTCTTCTTATGTTTACTGGCCATGCTACTTTAGGCAAGTAAGATACTCCCTAAGATACATCTATAGCACATAGGTTGAGATTGACATCTCTGTTAGTGTTTTTTGGCATTTGCAGTTTCCAATCTTGATGTCATCACAAAGCTTTTGTGTATTTACACAGTATGATGAAGTAGCAAGTATATGTTAGTAAAATAATCTAAGAAGAAAGAATGAAGAAAAATAGAAAGTCCTTATTTTGACAGGAAAAAACATATATCGCTTGTGTTTGTCTCTGCCTTGTGAGTATATAGTCTTACCTATCCAGAAAGAAAAGGTGAAATTTTGGACATTAGGTAATTCTGCTTTTTCTGCTGTTTCTGAGGCAAGCAGTCTCTGCAGAACACTGAGAAGGTCCAGGGATAAAGAAAGAGGATCATTAAAATTCAATCACCAATAATTCCTCAGAAAACATGAATATGAATCATCTTAATGGTTTGAACTGCATGAGCTAACATGGTCAGAAGAGATGTGACCTCCTTTATGGAAGGCCTGTGTACACAACTAACATGGATGATGACTTATAAAAATATTAATGGGCCAATACCATCTCTCATTTCTTATATTACCTCACATTGCCTAGTTCCATAGAGAGGTTTACAGTGTACAAACAGAAGCACCTGTCTTCTCAATTTAGTTGTCCTTCACAAGGGCACATGTTCTTCAGGAATGAGGAAAACTTCTCTTCTCTAGTTCATTTATCCTTTAATTCTAGTTTATTCTATTATCATTTCTTCTCTCAACTTTGTAACCTCACAAGTAGTCTTAAGGTCTGTGTGTCTAGTAAGAATGGTGGGCATAAAAAGGCACTAATTTGGCCTGGCAACCCCAAATTTCAACCAACTGCCAGTTAACCCCTTCTACTGTGCCCTGTGGAATCCCTTTATCTTTAATTTCTTTCTCTCCCACTCCCTCCATCTTCTGTTACTGAAACCTTTCCTCTCACCCCTCCCTCCATTACACCAACTCTTTGACTAACTTTTCAACTATTGGGTGAATCTTTATTCATTTGTTTTGGCTTTTGAGGCAAGGGAGTTGTAATATTCCTTGTTCTCCATTGCTATTTCCAGATTTTCCTCCCATCTCCATCACTCAGTAACCTCTCCTTCCTTAAGTTTCATGCAGTTGATATGTTGTCCTCATGTGAGTTTATATGACACACATGCACACCCACTCATCAAAATTTTGGTAGCTATTTTCTACAGATCTCTAGGTCACTCTTTTTCTTTCCTCAGTTAGTTTTATATATGGCTCACAATGTTTCTCTCCTCCCCAACTCCTGAAATCCCCTTATACCACCATAATCTACTGGCTTTTTAATTTCTTCTTCTGCTTTCCCTCACAGAACTCCTCCTCTTTGTTCATATGTCACCTCCAAACCTTGACCCTCCAATTTTCTGCCAGGCCATCTCTCTTGCATTAGCCACTCTCTTTTCTTTTCCCCAACTGCTAGGTGAATTAATTCAACTACTATTATACTGTTTTGATTTTCTTGAATCCCCTGCACTCTTTTCACTTCATCGGTTATGCACTGCAATGCCTCAGCCACCATTCCCCACTTTTGTTCCTACATACATGCTGCTGAGTGAAAGTGGCAAAAAAATCATACTATTCTGATTGGATCCACCAAATTTTACATTTCACCAATTCAGCTGTACTCTCACAGCTATGAGGCAATCCTTCTCTGCATAATTGACTCACTGTCTACTTTTCACAATGGATTTTCCACACTTTAGCAAACCTACCATGCCATCCTCTCCATTCATTTGTTCAACTGACAATTTGGCCTCATATTTTACAGAATAAAAATGGAGACTGTTCTCCATGGGCTTCATTTCTCCTCTTCTTCCTATTGTATTGCCCTTATTCTTTCTAACACTATTTCCTCCTTCACCATCTCACAAGATGAGGTGATCTTAGTTTTTGTCAAGGCTAACCTTCTAACTGCTCAAGTGATTCTATCTGCTCTCATCCCACACACTGCCCCCTATCATATCCACTGTATCACTTATTTTCAGTCTCTACTGCCTACCCTATGTCACCCTATCTTTAAAATAATCCTCACTCAATCTTTACATTATTACTTGCTATGGTCTTTTGTGCCCTTTGTAGTTAAATTACTTGAAAATGCCATGTACAATAGTTGCTTCCACTTTCCTCTCATTCTCTTTGTAACCCTTTGTAATCAGGCTTCTGACCAACATCCCAATGGAATTTCTCTCTCAAAGTTAGCAATGATATCTTATGTGCTAAATTAAAGGACTTCTTCTTAATCCCCATTGTCATTGTGCTCTCTGCATCTTTTAACACTGCTCATCATGCTCTTCTTGATTCTCTCTTTTCTCTAGATTTTTAGGGCCCTACTCTTTAGTTCTCATTCTACCTAGTTGTCTTCTCTTTCTCAGTCTCTTTTATTTGATCCTTACCCAAATTACCCTCTTACTCCAGGTGTGTCACAATATTCTGTGGTAAGTCCTATCCTCTTCTTCATCTATACTACTTCTCTTAGTGATATCTTTCACTTCCATGTATTTAATTATCATTTCTATATTGACAACTCTCAAACCTTCCTATTCTGCCCCAAGTTCTCTGATGATCTCCAGTCTTATAGTTCCAGCTGCTTTTCTGACATTTTTAAATAAATGTCCAGTAGACATAGTAAACTCAATGTGTCCAAAACCAAGCTCATTATCTTCCTACTACCCTCTTCCTAACTTCTGTATTATTGTAGAAGGAAATATTATCCTACCAGTCCAGAAGGCTTGAAGGCTAGATTTCATCTTTGATTCCTTACTATCCCCTTCCCATATATCCAATCTGTTGCTGAGGCTTATTGATTTTCTATTAATTTTGCCTTTGTATTATCTTTCAAATGCATGCCCTTTCCTCCTCTGACACCGCCATAACTCTGGTGCAAGCTTTCATCACTTCCCTCCTGATGAGTTTCCTGGTGGGTCTGCCAACCTCATCTTTACTCACTCCAATTCTTCCTCCATTCAGGTGATTTTTATAGCTTAGGTCTGATCATGTCAAAGCCCACCTTCCATTCCCCAACTTAGACTCCAGAAGGTCCCTATGACCTACAGTTTTCTTATACCTTACTCATATCCTTGTTGTTTCACCAACAAGACACTCTACTCTACACTCTACTCTGGTTGCCACCAAAGCCTGAAATGCTTTCTCTCCTCTTCTGTCCCTTCTGGCATCACTGGCTTTCCTTAAGTCCAATATACAATTCTATCTTCTATAAGGTCTTTTGTATTTCTCTTAATTTCAGAGCTTTTCCTCTGTTAAACATTTCTTGTTTCTTTTGAATATAACCTGTATGTATGTATGCATGCACATATGGATTTATGTACATACATATATGCACATATACGAATATATTTGGACATGTATATGTATATATGTGCACACACATACACATTTGTGTTTACATATGTGTGTATATGTTTGCTGTTTCCATCATTAGATTGAAATTCCCTAAGGAATAACTATCTTTTCTCTATTTCAATAGCCTCAACATTTAGTGCAATGCCTGATACTTTGGAGGTACTTGATAAATGTTTATTAATTGATAGATTGATAACTTTCTCACCTTTGTACATATTCAGAGTATAGGAGCTAGTACAATAAGTCTGGTAGTTTACTCATTCAGCTTTATGCTGTAAATACTCTTCAGATTTATTTTAAAACTAACCCCTCTCCTGAGTTCCTTGAGAATTGGTATGAATTTTCTTTAATTATTATATAAAATAGCATTTGAATATTACCTGTAGACATTGTCATGAAATGGGCAGAACCAGTAAGTCAGGAGAGAGAATTTTGTGTCATTTGTACTGAAGGTTTAGTTAATGGTTATATGTTTTAGCACATAGAATGATGGATTTAGAGTCTAGAAGACTGGATCAAAGCATTCTACAGACAATTAACTGTGTGACACTGGGAAAGACTTCTTCCTTTTCTGTAAAATGGGAATGATAGTAAGAATAATGCCACCTTCCTTGAAGGGTTATTGTGAGAACTAAATGAGATAGTACATATAAGATACTAGACAAATTACCGTACAATGCAATTACTTTGTTATGAGAGTGATCAATCCTACCATGTAATTGTCAGGTACAAAATGGAGTAGAAAAGAACACTATTTAGGGGACCTTAATTCAGATCTTGACTCTCCCCTTTACTGATGGTATGACATTGGGCAAGGCTCTTCATTTCCCTATGTAGAAATTTTTGCACAAACATGGCATTGACATATGAGGGGGAGAAGAGCACTATGGACAAGTCAGAGGCATGTCCTAGGAAAGCTGCCACATGAGGATAGAGATCAAGAAGATGAGGGGACAGGCTTATCTGAATCTATCATCTGATATGACAGATTCTTATTTTATCTAGGACTTTGCACAGTGTCTGGCACATAGCAAGGGCTTCTCGACTCTACTGTTATTATTCCTGAGTAGGCTACAAATGCCATTGTTTCAACACTGCTAAAATGCTGCCAATGTTGACAGTGCACTTTAAATCCAGCACCCTATGAAGTTAACATGTTTTCAGTTCAGCACTTAGGATCAAAGCCTTGATTATCTCATATCAGTGACAACTCTGCCAAGTTTCTTTGTATTGATTATGGTAGTTCATGACATCGTTTTGAATCTGAAATACTCACCCAAGTCCTTGATTTCAAAGCAATTTTCTGAGGAAAATTTTGAATTTCAACTGAGACAAGATCTGGGAATTATGTAAATAAGTATGTGCACACCTACCTACCCACTCACTCACACTTATACATATATACATACATATATACATGTATATACATATGCACATACATGTATGTATATATACACATGTGTGTATATATATGTATCTATCAATCTACCTACATCTATCTATATCTATCTATCCATCTATCTATATATTAACATTGTCTCTTCTTTCAACTCCTTCCCTGTCTTGTTTTCCCAGTGAGGTGGGTGCCTGGAGCCTTTCTCCTTCCACCATTGCAAAAGCACTGCTAAGAAACTAGAAGATGGGATTACCTAGTCAAGCTGGCTTTCTGCTCAAACACTGCAGTTAATGCACTTTGTTAAAGGGCAAGTTTCTACAGCAATCCTCACTTATTAATGCAAGGGCTATGCTTTTGGCAGAAGCATTCAAGTGAGAAATGTGTAAGCAAGAAGATATCAAGTGAACCATTTATTCCAACAGAAGAGCTGTCATGAATGCTCCACCTCTCAGCTAGTTTTAAAGTTCCTGGCTTCAAATACGGATTCCCTCCCCCTCCCCTTTAATAATGGAGTATCTTTGAACACAGGAAAGCTCTGCCCTGCCTAATGCTGGGGTGGGAGGGAAGCCTTCTTGACTTGTGGACTCAAGAATCCTTGTAAAACCTTTTAACTCAACAAGCAATTACCTTCACCCAACCTCACCCCTGACCTCAATCTCTTCCACCATGTGATACTATGCCAGTATGCTCAGAATCAATGTTCTGCATGGCCGACGCATCAGCCATTGAAAATCTCATTGATGCTAAGGGCTAGCTCTGTGCTTATGGGAAATTATTAAGACTTCAGGCAGTCAGGGATGCTGGCAATCTCTATTAAAAGCTAAACACTAGAAAGACCACAGAGTTGTAGGACTTAACAATTCTCAAAAGAAATTGAGCTTGATTCCACCACAACCCCCTTGTCAACTGGAATATAAGAAATTCTGGGCAAAGCTCATGTTTAAAACGATATTTCCTTGCAATAAAGAAGGTCAGAATTTTCTGCATCTTCATCATTTTCATTTTATAGAATCACAAACACATGAAGACTGAGTGCTGTTCCTGAGGAAAATAGGGTTTTGAGTCCTGCCTCTGACATCTAATAGCTGTGTGGCTTGTAGCAAATCACCTGACCTCTCTGAGCCCTTGCCAAATCTCTTAAACTTATGCCTGTGACATAGGTGGGTTAAAGTCAATTCTTTGATGAAGAGTTTTCTATGCTGATTAAGCCATAAACTCTCCGTTTACTTGTCACAAGAATAGATTTTTGGAAAAAGAGTCTATCACTACTGTACCAAAGATCAAATAGAAATGTACACTTGCTATCTTATAGAGGCATAGTAGTTCCCTTAAAATTTCTCTCACTACATTGGAATGTAATATTAAGCCAATGGTCACCCCCGAGACCAAAGTCCCTGGATCCAGATTGGCTTTAGCACTGTTCCTGTGGCAGGTGACATTTGTTCAGCATAGTAATATGCACAAAAGGTATGTCCATGAGGCACCTCCTTTGATCAATCAGAAGCATCTTAAGTCCTACACATTCTGACATAAATTGACTACTCAAAGGTGTAATGCTAATCAGAAAGTTAAAGTTCCCCATCCATTAATGGGCCTGCCCATTAAGGAAAACTTGATTAGGAGAGGCCAATTTCTAATGCACTGCTTCTCAAGGGTTGTGATGCCTTCTGGCTCTGAAAAGTGTATATATACTCTGAGGTGAGGTTTTACTTTGTGCCCCACCACCACCACCACTTTCGAAAACCCAAACGTTGTTTCTCTCTCTGGAAACTTTGTATTCACTGCTTATGGTCAGACAGTTGGAAGCCCTGACTATTGATTATCACTTCTTTGTATTTTCTGTGAAGTTCAGGGTGCTGACTTTTCCCCCTGAACTAAGTGAATGATACTTGTGTTCGATTAAGGTGATTGTTGACTCCTCAAAAGTTGCCTTTCCTTTTAGAAAAGCAGATTCTGGATGTGGCAGGGTGCTTGCTTTTACAAAAGGGCAATGCATTGAGAAAAATTGCCAGGAAAATTGGAAAACGCTACGGCAGAAACTAGGGAGAGATGACATCTCACAATGTATGCCAAGATAAGGTCAAAATGGGTACATGATTTACACAAAGGCTGATACCATAAGGAAATTAAGAGAGCATGGAATAGTTTACTTGTCAAATCTATGGATAAAGGAAGAATTTAGGACTGAGCAGGATATAGAAAGCATTAAGAAATGTAAAAGTGACCATTTTAATTATATAAAATTAGAAACATTTTGCGCAACAAAACAAAGGCAACCAAAATTATAAGGAAAATAGAAAAGTGGGGAAAATGTTTTGCTACATCTGTCTCTGGTAAAGGTCTCATTTCTCAAGTGTATATAGAACGGAGTCAAATTTATTAAAAAAAAATAAGTCATTCCTCAATTAATAAATGCTCAAAGCACATGAACAGGCAGTTTTCAGACAAAGAAATCAAATC
>JAQQSK010006174.1:0-14563 GCA_028658325.1 Potorous gilbertii
ACTCCTATGTCTTTCCCTGATGGTAAGCATTGTTCTTTCTCCTCAGAAAGGAAAGGAGGAAACATCTGTTCACGAAGAAAGTAACCTTCTATGGTCTTATTTTTTTTCCCTTTTCTGGGCATTTTCCCAGTCAGTTACTTGACTTCTGAGATTCCTCTCCACCCCTGCCTAGATCCACCCAGATAGTGCTTGGGGTCTGAGATTCAAATGCTTCTCCTCAGCCTCAGGGCTTTCAGTGGTGGGTGGGGCTGCTATTTAGGGTAAGATTAAATTCAGGTTCTCAGGTGGGGGCAGGGCTGCCTCCCAGGCTCAGTTCCCTCAGGGGATTTATGTGGAGACCTTCAGTAATGGAGCCGAGATCCTGCCTGCTTTGGGAGCTCCTGTCCTCTGCTTCCCCCCGCTGCTGCCTCCTGAGGGGGCCTGAGTTATGGAGATACCCTGCTCCCCTCTTGGCCAGTCCAGAAGTCTCTCTCACTGACCTGTGCGCCTGCAGGCAGAGGGACCTTCATGGCTGCTGGAGATTCCATCCCTGAAGCCTGCTCAGATCTGCTCCTCTCGGGGCTGCACGGCCAGGGCAGGGCTGGACTCTGCTCCTGGTTTGGTGCTCGAGGGACCTTTGGTGGCAGTTTTTCATGACTCTCTGGAACAGAAATCTCCTCCACTCTGTTGTTCTGTGACTTCCCCTGCTCCAGAGTTTGTTGGGAGTTCCTTTTAACAGGTAATTTATGGACTGTGAGTTCGGAGCTAGCATATGTGAATCCTTCTACTCCACCATCTTGGCTCCTCCCCCTCCTGGTGATTTATATATTTTGATTTTTTTATATGAATTGTGCACCTAGGAATAGATATATGTATTTTTACATACACACACATACACATACATTCCTTATAGGCACTTTTACAATTATTATCTTATCTGATCCTCACAATAATCCTGCGAAGTAACTACCATTATCCCCATTTTACAGATGGGGAAACTGAGGCAAATAGAGGTTAAATGCCTTACCCAGGATGAGTTACACAGATAGTAAGTGTGTGAAGCTGGAATCGAACTCACATCTTTCTGCTCTTTCCATTGTGCCACTTTACTTCTCATATTCTTTTAGAACTTTAAAAAGTATTTTTATTCTGAACTTAGCAGCCAACAAAATGTGCTTTTCTAAACAAGTAATAGAACGGAAAAAAAAGATTATACGTAAAATTGCATATCTCTGTTACATGAAGTTTTTCTTTTAAATATGTAATGAATAGAACATGACTGTGACTCTCTGACTTTCCTTTTGTGTTCTTCTGTACATTTAAAAAGTGTTTCAGTGACCCAGTTTTCTTCCTTTTCAGGTTCCTTATCCCAAACCTCTCCTTTTACTTCCTCTCTCCCTCTCATTGAAAAAAGAAGACAGAAAGAAGAAGTTGTTTTGAACAAATACACATAGTTAAACAAAATTCCCCATTGTCCAAAAAATTTGTAACATGCATATACTCAATTCAGAAAAGAAATTTTCATTTTAGTTAGATATGTATATTATAATAAAAAATTTAGTGCATTAAAAAAAGCATAATTCTTTGGTGGTAGTAAGAATATGCAAAATAGTGCAAGATTTATAAAATCTTGAGCAAGATTATAGGGCTGTTTACAGTTTTGCAGTTCTAAGTTGTTTACATTGCCAAAATAAAGTACTAGTCAAAGAATTTCAAAATGAGTACAAACTCGATTTAATAGGTTTAAATAAAGTGTCCTATACAGCTGTCCATCTGTCTGTCCTGTTCTTGCTCCTCCTGGAATAGCATCTTCTTGATAATACCTTAAGAAACCATGCTCTGGTCCCTGGGGCAATTCATTTTGTTTTGGAACTCCCCCACTTCCTCTCCTTCCCCCATCTTCCCCCACCTCCTTTCCCCTCCCACCCCAGGGCTGAGCTGTCTAGGGTGAAGAAGTGAGTACAAATTCAACAAACAAATCATATGTACTGGACACCAGACCATGCCATGCTTCACATCCTATCTAGCATTTCACTTAAGCTGTCTTGCCAAATGCCCCGCTGTTGCATATGTGCTTTCTCATTGTTTCCTTCCTCCCAGTTTTCCACCTTTTTATCTGAGTATGGTAATTAAATGCATGCTACTCTAACTTATAGAAAGGGCAGGTCAAGAAGTGGCCCTATGGTTCAACACTCTTACCCTGTGAGTCCCCAGAAAAAATCTCCCCTCTCTGGCACCTATTCCCTTATGTTTGTTATTTGCTACTATTAGAATGTAAACTCTTAAGGGTAGGGACTGTCTCACTTTTGCATTTGTGCTTCTGGAACTTAGCCTAGCATCTGGCACATAATGCTTAATATTTTTCCAATATTTAGAAATATGGAATACAAGTTCCATTAAAAATATAAAAAACTTTAAATTTGATTATCTAAGATAATCGTTCCTTTGAATTGACCCTGAACTATTAATTTAATATACATTTATTGAACATCTACCATGGGCAAGGTATAATGTGTTATGTTGCTGTATACACAAAGCTGCATGAAATAGGTGCCCTATTCTCTAGGAATTTACAATGTAGTAAAGAAGATGACTTATTCAGCAACAGTGACAATACAAAGTAAAATGTAATAAGTACATCATAGAAATAGAAAGATGTGAGAGTTCGGAGAATGAATAGATGACTTTCAGGAGAAAATAACATTTGAACTGGACCTTGCAGATTTCAGCATGAAGATATTTACAGAAAGACATTCTTGACCTTTCCAGAAAAGGCAGAATGTAATTATATCCAGCCAAGTCACCAATGGAGAAAAGTATGCAGGACTAATTCAAATACCTTGCCCGTGGTAGGTGCTAAATAAATGTCTGTTAAATTAATAGTAGAATGTCAATCCAAGATAGTTTAGTTTGGCTGGAACAGAATGTTAAGCAAAGGGGAAGTAATGTAAGATGTTTGGTCATGTTAGTTCAGATTATGAAGGAAAGAAGAAACAAATAAAAGAAATATGCATTTATTAAGTGCCTAGTATGTGCCAAGCACTATGCTAAATGCTTTGCAAATATTTTCTCATTTGATCCTCACAGTAACCCTGGGGTAGCTAGGTGGTACAGTGGATAGAGCACCAGTGCAGGAGTCAGGAGGACCTGAGTTCAAATCTCACCTCAGACACTTGATGCTCACTAGCTGTGTGACCTTGGGCAAGTCACTTAACCTCAATTGCCTCATCATGGGTCATCTCCAGTCATCCTGATGAATATCTGGTCACTGGATTCAGATGGCTCTGGAGGAGAAGTGAGGCATGTGACCTGCATAGCACTCCTTCAATTGAAACAAAGTCAAATGCAAGTCATGTCATTTCTCTGATGGTATGGTCTTCTTTGGCAATGAAGGACAAACACACAACCCTGGGAGGCAAATATTACTAGAGGTGGGTGCCATTATTTATTTTACAGTTGAGGAAATCAAGATATACAGAAATTAATGGACTTTCTCAAAGTTGTAAGTATCTGATGTAGAATTTGAATTCAGATCTTCTGACTCCAGGTCCAGAACTCTATCCACTGGGTTGATAGGCCACCTGGTTGCTTAGGTGTCTTGCCCATCACAAGTGCTCAATAAATTGATAAAAGAATGGTACAATGTCATTCCAAAGTTCACAATTTTAGATAAATTAAATCTTTAAATATTTTAATGGAACCTGAATTTCATATTTCTAGCTTTTGTATATTGAATGAATAAAAAGATACATGTTAAGCACTTTGGACCAGTCACGGAGCTAAAAACAAGGGACACAAATCCAAACGAGAGTCTGCTTTTTTGGAGGACTTGAATGCTAAGAAGTTTGAATCTCTCTAACTTTAATGTCAAACTTAGTTCAAAGTGAAGTCATTAAATGAAATAGCATGTTAAGAAGCAATAAAATGTTTTTCTCACTAACCTGTGACAGAGTCTCATATATACACAAAGCATCAGTGAGAAGAGCGGACACATGTAAGGAAGACTTGTGTCCAGTCATAGAAGAAAAACTCCTAACTGTGACATTGCAGGGCAGATGATGTCTCATTCCTCTTCTTCCAGGGTTGCTCTCCAATAGGGATGCTACCCTCCTTGATTTATAAAGCCTATGCTGGTCAAGTAGCTTCTCCAGAATGCTGGATATGTCACTGCCTATCTAACTCATCTGAAATCCATATTGCTCTCTTCTTCAGGAAAAAAAACAACAACATGTGCTGTCATTTCTCATCAGAAGAAAACCCTTGGCCTAGGGACAGAAAAAGATTGTTTTTTCCTCAGAATCTTGACTATTGAGGTCTCTTCTCTTTTCAGCAGGAGATTCTCACTCCTAGGCAAGTTTCTTAGACCAAAGAACTGGGTGGTTACAACTATCTAATAGCCTTAGATGTACTCTTTTCCTTGGATTCCTCATCCAAATCTAGGATTTGAGTGTCTGTTAGAGAGCAAGTTTATGGTAATCATTCTAGATGGTTCCCAATTTTCAGTGTCTGAAAACTGGATAGTGATTATTTGCCCAACAACTATCAAATGGCTCTTTTCCAGAGCTTCTTTTGTTCTCTCAGGCAGATAAATGGTAGAGAAAAATTACAGAAGAAAGCTGAGATCAGGAAGGAGATTATTATTTCTGACACTTGTCAAATCACCTTCTTGGCATTTTTGTGTACAGATGGGCTCATTTAAAGTCTGAAAGGGGCTTTATCTCCCACTATCATCCTGTAGCTCTCCTTTTCACTGCCAAATGTCTAGCTGGTGAGTCAAGGAACTTTAAGTGTCTAGTGTGCTAAACTCTAGGGATACAAAGAAAGGCAAAAAACAAAACAGTCCCAGTTTTCAAGGAGTTCACAGTCTAATGAGAGAGATAACATGCAAACAATTTTTGTGCAAACAAGATTTATGAAGGATAAACTGGGGATAATTAACATAGGGAAGGCAATGGTATTAAGAGGAACTGGAAAAGACTTCTTTTTTTTGATACTTTGGCTGAGATTTGAAGGAAGATCAGGGAGATCAGGATATGGAGATGGAGTTGGAGCATTCCAGGCATGGGGGAAAGAAAGCCTGTGGAAATGCCTGAGTCAAGATATGGAATATCTTACACAAGAATCATCAAAGAGATCAATCTTGCTAGATAACAATTCATGTGGAGGACTAATGTGTTAGAAGACTGGAAAGATAGAAGTGGGTTAGGTTATAAAAAGTTTTGGAAACCAGAGGAATTTATATTTGATCCTTGAGGTTATAGGGAGCCATTTCAATTTATCGATTGGGGGTGGTGGTGGTGACATGATCAGACCTGCATTTAGTAAAATCAATTTGATAGCTAAGTGGAGAATAAATGATGGAACTCATTAACTTGACCCCTAAATTTGTTTCTCCTAATTTCCCCATTTTTGTTAAGAAGACTGCTTTCTTCCCAAATGCCAAAGAATTTTATATTTAATCTTGGAGGTGATATGGAACCCCTACAGTTTATTAAATAGTATGTGTATTTATGTAGTGTGTGTGTGTGTGTGTGTGTGGCATAGCCAGACCCATGCTTAGGATCTAAAGTAATAGTAAACTGAAAGGAGGATTGTAAATGAGGTCCTGCAGGTGAGAAGGTGTTATGGATATTGATGATGACAAGGACTGGGAAGTGTTAACAAATGGTCAGTTTTGACTTCAAATGAGAGGAGATTATTGTGTGATGGTGACACTATAAGTGGTAAGAAATAGTACCAACCCCATATGTTGACTCCATGAGTGGTGGGAAGTGGGAAGAAAGGGCTGCCTGTGTTGATGGCAATTTTTTAAGGGAAGTAGTATTATCACCAGAGGAAAACAAGTTCTTTTGATTCCAAATTCATTGCTCTTTACATGATAACAAACACTTTCATCCCTATTTTTTTTGCTTGTTACAGAGATGATATTTATAGTCCTATGAATTTATAAATTTTTATTCAAGGAAGTAGATTTTTTAGCACAGATATTGGAGCAATCATTGACATCAAGTATCAAAAAGCACATTTATTAAGAAATTTTTGAAGTATTATTTTAATGTTTGATAACCTACTTTGATTTCAAAAGTATATTTTAAAATAGATCTTAAAAATCTTCATTTTATATTGACCATTTTATTTTCAGTGAAGTGCTGCTATTAAGATTCCCTATTACAGTGTTGCATGAATAATAGACACTCAATAAAACTTTGTTGACTTGTTTGGGGCTTCAGTTTTATTAACAAAGCGGTCTTTATAAGGCTTACAGCAATTATTAATGGCAGAAGTTGACCTCTTACATTTTTTCTTCCTGACTTTTCCTGAAAAGTTATTTTGTGATAAAATCGTCCTTTATTCATATGAAAAACAGTCCCTGTAGTCCATTAGTCATCCACTTGTTGAGTTCTTAAATATTTCTTTTAAAATATTCCTCAAACATTGCTATACAGTTGTTTTAGAAGAATGTAATAAAGAGTAAAAAAGGGTTTTCCAAAGATCTGAATACTATCAATTGTGTTATGTGTAGTTAGATCTATCAATGAATTAATAAACATTTATTAAGTGCCTACTATTGCAAGGCACAGTGCTAAATCCTGGGGATACAAAAAGAAAGGCAAAAGACAGTCCCTGCCCTCAAGGAGTTCAAAATATAATGATGGGACAATTTTGCAAACAAATATATTCATACCAGCTATGTACAGGACAAATAGGAAATAATTAGCAGAGAAAAGGCTTTAAAAGGGGCTAGGCTGTAAAAGCTGGAAATTTAGTTGGGACTTAAATGAAGTCAGTAGGAAGAGTTGAGGAAGGAGAGTGTTTCAGGTATGAACGTTAGCTGGAGAAAATACCTGGAGCTGAGAGATGAGGTGTTTTGTTTATGGAAAACGTAGGAAACCAGTGTCACTGGATTAAAGAGTTCCTGTTTGGAGTAAGATATAAAAAGACTGTCAAGGTAAGGGGTGGGAAAGAGGGTAGGTTAGGAAGGGCTTTGAATGTCAAACAAATAATTTTGTATTCAGTCCTGGAGGTGATAGGTAGTTATTGGAGTTAATTGAATGGATGGGTCACACGACTGGACTGTGCTTTAGGAAAATCATTTTAGTGGCTAAATGGAGGATGAATTTGAGTGGGGAGAGGTTTGAAGGAGGCAGATCCACCAGCAAGCTATTGTAGTAGTCCAGGAATGAGTTGATAAGGATCTGCCCCAGAGTGGTGGCAATGTCAAGGCATATTTGTCAGATATTGCAAAGGTGAAATTGACAGGCCTTGGCAACACTTTGCGTATGAGTGGGGGGTGGTGGTGGTGAAAGATAGTGACTAATCCAGGATGACCTTCAGGTTGTGAGCCTGAGGAACTGGGAGGATGATGCTGCCCTCTACCATAATGGATAAGGTAGGCTATGAGGAGGATGTAGGGGAAAAGATAATGAGATTAATTTTGAACATGTTGAGTTTAAGATATCTACTGGACATCCAGTTTAAGATATCTGAAAGGCAGTTGGAGATGAGAAATTAGAGGTCAGCAGAGAAGGTAGAGGAAGATAGGTTGACTTGAGAATCATCAGTATAGAGATGGTAATTAAATTCATGAGAGCTGATGAGATCACCAAGTAAAGAAGAAGAAGAAGGAGAGAAGAGGGCCCAGGACAGAACACTGAAGGACCCTACACTTAAAAGGCATGATGTGAATGAGGATCTAGCAAAAGAAACTGAGAAGGAGCAGTCAGTTAGGTAGGAAGAGAGTCAGAAAGGATCAGTGTTTCAAAAACCTAGAGAAAAGAAAGTCAAAGAGGACAGAGTGATCAACACTGTCAAAGGCTGAAGAGATGTTCCAAAGAATGAAGAGTGAGAAAAGGCTATTGGATTTGACAACTAAAATATCATTGTTAACTTTGAAAAGAACTTGGTGGAATGATATGATTGGAAGCTGAATTTTAAGAGGAGAAGAAAAAAGTGAAAGAAGAAAAAGCAGAAGTACTTATTTGATGTTCTTTTTAAAAAACAAAAAAAAAGAAATGTAGTTACAAAGAACAGAAGAAATGATAGCAGGATGGAAAGATCAAGTATTATATTTTCAAGATAGAGGGGTTGTGTTTGTAGGTATTCAGGAAAAAGATTGAAAATAAATGAGAGAGTGGGGATGACAGTGGAACAAATGGGGAAAAAGAAAGAAAATGTAGATTCTTACTTTCTCAATGGAAAAGTATTTTCTTATGTGACTAGGAAGATCAAAAAGGCAGCCTGAAGAAGATAACAAAGTCAATGCTCCTGCATCCAAAGCCTCCAAGAAAAATATGAATTGATCTCAGGCCATGGAAATGCTCAAAAGGATTTTGAAAATCATGTAAGAGAAGTAGAGCAAAAATTGGTAAGAGAAATGAGAGGGATTCAAGAAACCATGAAAAATGAGTTGAGAGCTTGCTAAAGGAAACCCCTCAAAATGCTGAAGAAAATAACACCTTTAAAATTAGACTAAGCCAAATGACAAAAGAGGTCCCAAAAGCCAATGAGGAGAAGAATGCCTTAAAAAGCATAATGGACCAAATGGAAAAAAGAGGTCCAAAAGTTCACTGAAGAAAATAATTTTTTAAAAATTAGAATGGAGCAAATGGAAACTAATGACTTTATGAGAAATCAAGAAATTGTAAAACAAAACTAAAAGAATTAAACAATAGAAGACAATGTGGAGTATCTCCTTGAGAAAACAACTGACATGGAAAATGGATCCAGGAGAAATACTTTAAAAATTATTGAACTACCTGAAAATCATGATAAAAAAATGAGCCTTGGCATCATCTTTCAAGAAATTATCAAGAAAAACTGCCCTGATATTCTAGAACCAGAGGCTAAATTAGAAATGGAAAGAATCCACTAATGATTTCCTGAAAGATATTCCAAAAGGAAAACTCCTAGGAATATTGTAGCCAACCAGACCAGTGAAAAAATATTACAAACAGCCAGAAAAAAATGATTCAAGTAGTATGGAAACATAGTCAGGATAACACAGGATTTAGCAGTTTCTACACTAAGGGATCAAACATCTTGGAACATGATATTCCAGAGGTCAGAAGAGATAGGATTAAAACAAAGTATCACCTACCCAGCAAAGCTGAGTACAATGCTTCAGGGGAAAAATGATACTTCAATGAAACAGAGAACTTCCAAGCATTCTTTTTGAAAAGTTCAGAACTGAATAGAAAATTTAGCTTTCAAATACAAGACTCAAGAGAAGCATGAGAAGGTAAATAGGAAAGAGAAACCATAAGAGACTTATGAAAGTTGAACTGTTTACATGATATTTGTAACCCATGAGACCTTTCTCAGTATTAGAACAGTTGGAGGCAATACACACACACACACACACACACACACACATATATATATATATATATAAATATATAAAAATATATATGTATGTAATATGTATGTGTGCATATATTTATCTATCTATCTATATCTATCTCTATATCTATATATATATATCTATATATATATATATAGAGAGAGAGAGAGAGAGAGAAAGAGAGAGAGAGAGACAGAGGGTACAGGGTGAGCTGAATATGAAGATATGAAGGGATGATATCTAAAAAAGAAAATTAAGGGTTCAGAGGAATGTACTAGGAGAAAGAGAAAGGGAGAGGTAGAATGTAGTTAATCATCTCACATATAAGAAGCAAGAAAGCTTTTACAATGGAGGGGAAGAAGGGGAAGGTGAGAAGGAATAAGTGAGCCTTCCTTTCATTGTATTTGGCTTCAGGATGGAATAACATACACACTCAATTGGGTATGGAAGTTTATCTTACCCTACAGGAAAGCAGGAGGAAAGGGGATAAGAGAGTGGGGATAACAGACAGGATGGCAGATTTGGGGAATGATTAATCAGAAGCAAACACTTTGATAGAGGGACAGGTCAAAGGAGACAATTGAATAAATGGAGGGTAGAACAAGATAGAGGGAAATATAGTTAGTCTTTCACAACATGACTGTTATGGAGATCTTTTGCATGACCACACATGTTTAACCTACATTGAATTGCTTGGCTTCTCAGTGAGGGTGGGTGAGGAGGGGGGATGGGAAAGAATGTGGAATTCAAATCATTAAAAGTGAATGTAAGAGGTTGTTTTTACATGCAACTAGGAAGCAAGATATATAGGCAATGGGGTATAGAAATCTATCTTACCCTACAGGAAAATAGAAGGGAAAGGGATTAGAGTGGGGACGGTGATAGAAAGAAGAACAAATTAGAGGAAAGGGCAATCAGAATACATGCTGTCCTGGGATCAGGGTCGGGGGAGATGGGGAAAAATTTGAAATTCAAAATTTTGCGGAAGTGTATGTTGAAAATTGAGAATAAATAAATTTATTAAAAAAACAAAAAATAAATCAGAAATAAACAAGAAAAAAATAATGTATTTTCACATGGATATATTCAGGGATAGTTGTTAGTTTAGCTATACAACTTTATTTCACACTTCCTAGTTTGTTATATTTCCAAGGAGACATGTGGTCTAGAATTGTAAGAAGTCTTGCTTTGTATAGAACAAGCTATGGTATTAACTAGTATTTGCATTGTTATTCTCTGTGGTTTGTAGTTGCTGGCTCTTAAACCTTTATATTTGGAATATATACGTATATATATATATATATATATATATATATATATATATATATATATATATATATATATATATGTATATATACAGAAAGGATCAAATATTAGCAGTTTTCCTTGTCTGACAGGGATACTCCTTACTTTAATCACAGTTATTTGTATAGCATTAAGTGTCCTGCTGTGCATGTCCCCTAAGGAAAGGCTACTAGGGGCCAGCTGTGAGACATCCATCTGTGCCAGTACAAGGTAATTCTCACTTCCAGCTTAATTTTTGGAGCATGGTGTGGAGAATCTTCTGTTCAAAGGGGATCTACCATCCTTTTGACCACAAGTCTTCTATCTCTTACTGTGACTGTCCCTTGAGGGAAAAGGAAGAAGAAAGTCAGGGAGAAGACTGCCCTCTCCTGCTGCATCATTTTTCTGCCTATTCTCTATCCTTGTCATGAAATGGAATCTTCCAGGTGAAGAGCTGACCATGTGCCATCCATCTCATGCTGTATTTGCATCCAACCTGTTCTCCAACCTCAAAGTTGTGCCATCCACTCATGGATGAACATTCTGGTCATGCCCTTCACATCCCAGTGATTCTGAACCTCTGTAGGTCATATTCAAGCCCCATTCCTCATCCCTACCCCCAACAATAAGAGTCCCACAGGGTTCTGTTCTGGGTCCTTTTTTTTTCTCCTATATTACTTTACTCGGTGATCTTATCACCTCTCATGGATTTAATTGCCATCTTTATAATGATGGTTCTCCAACCTACCTGTCCTGCCCCAGTCTCTCTGCTGACTTCCAATCTTATGTCTCCAACTGTCTTTCAGACATCCTAAATTGGATATCCCATAGACATTTTAAACTCAATATGTCCAAAACTCAACTCAGTATTTTTTCCCTAAATTCTTCCTCCTCCTAACTTCTTATAACTGTCTCTCAAGCTCACAATGTAGAAGTTATCCTAGAATCTTTATTATCTTTGATCCCACCTCTCCTCCTACCTAAATCTGTTGCCAAGCCTTGTCAACTTCATCTTGGCAACATCTCTCCAAACAAATAGGTACAATCAAGCTATATATGCAAGGACAAGTAAAAAATAATTGAAAGAAAGGAATCATTAGAATTAAGAATTAGAATTAGAATTAAGAGGGTAGAAATTAGAATTTCTTCCTATAGAAAATAGGATTTTATTTGGGACCTAAAAGAAGCCAAAGAAGGTGGTAGGCAGAAGTGAGATGAGGAAGAAGAGCATACCAGGCATGGGGAACAACTAGAAAAAAATGCCCATGACCAAGAGATGGAGCGTCTTTTTTTGTGGAACAAGAAAGAGGTCAGTGAGCAACAGTCCAGGAATGAGGTCATTAAGGCCTGCACCAGAATGGTGACAGTGTCAGAGCAAAGAAGAGAGTATACTAGAGAGATGTTGCAGAGGTAAAATTGATAAGCCTTGGCAACAGTTTGGATGGAGGTGGGGTGAGTGATAGTGAGAAATTCAGGATGACTCCTAGGTTGTGAGCTGAGGGATAGTTTAGAAACTTAATAGTTCATGGACAAGTAATTTACTATTTCAATCTCGGTTTCCTCATTTTAGCACATACAGCATAGAGCACAGTGCCTTGCACATAGGGGATCCTTAGTAAATGTTAGTTGACTGACTGACTGATCTTTGAAATAGGGGTGGGAACAGGAGGGATAATGTATAGAGTGGATATAAAACCAGTTTAATATTATACATGCTTATTGGGGTTGAAAATATACTAATGAGATTTTTATTCATCAATTTATGTAATCAAACTCTATTGATTATTCAATAATACAGACATCAAACCACGTAGGAAAAAACCACCAACCTGATTCTTAAAGGTCTTGTTAAATGTGTCTCCTACTGGTACTCATAATAAAGTTCCTTCACTGCTCAGAGTCTGTGTGTGGACCTCCAAGGTGGCATTTTGGCAAATTTCTGTCAATCAGCACTTCTTGTGAGTAAGCATGGGATGCTTACATCTCTAAGTTCAGGGAACACAAGCATCTGTCCTAGTTGCAACCTGGCAGCAGGCTGACAGCTAGAACCTCTGGTTGGTTTTCATGATTCTGGTTAAGGGTATTTTCAAATTACCTCTAAATTCTGATTGGTAATAGATTACCTAAACTTGTGATGAAAGGAAACTATCAAAAAAGCTTTAGCTTTCTAAACTTCATTAGCAAATGTTTATGAGGTGTTTACCAGATTTGAGGGACACAGGTCATTAGTAACTGTTTATGCCATTGCCAGACTATATTACTCAAATGCTTATCTTATTACAGAAACAGCTTATATAACAACTACTTGCTTAAGCTCATAAAATGGAGCTTTAAAGCAAAAGGGAATTTCTCATTCTAATTCCACTATAGGTATTAAATACCATATTAAATTATGGTGAAAACACTTTATGCCTTATAGATTTGTGTGTGTGTGTGTGTGTGTGTGTGCATGTGTATATGTGTGTATGTGAAAGAGACAGAGACAGAGAGAGTTTCAGTTATAAAACTTTTAGGTTTCTTCCCTTACAAACTGGGAGATTTGATACTAAAACTGATTAGGGATTGGCAGAATAAGAAAGAGAAGATGTGAAGTATAAATAATATGAATAACCAGATATGAAAAGAATTTCAGTTCACCCTTTCTCATAATATCATCAAATTAGGAGCATCCAAAGCAGTCAGTTTGATTAAAAGAATGACACAATTAACAAATATTGAAAGAAATACAACTTGGTTATGCTATGACTTTGAGATAAAATTATAAAATGCTATACTGAATTTGAATAATATGATTGCAAGAAGGAAGAAAGAGGTATATGATTTTTCATACCAAGGTTGCCTCACTCAGCCATGGCAGAAAGAAAAGGCCCACATGAGCCCCAACTTGGGGTTTGCCAACTTCCTACTTCATCTAAGCACATTAACAACTCATGCCTTAATATGTTAAGCTCTGTGTTTTCATCAGTGTGCAAACTTCTTCCACTGAGGCTGACTGCATCCCCTCCAGAGCTTGAAAGATGATATTTCAGAAATGTTGCAACTGAAAAACTGACTCACCTGGAGTCTGGGAATGACTGGGAATGAGACTGAATTTAGCCAGGTTAGTCTTCTGACAGCAGATATACAATTTATCACAAACACATACTCAAAGCCTTTACAATTTGGTGGTACTGACTGTCCCAAAAAAAGTATATAAAATGTCATACCCTTTAATCCAGTGACAATATTATTGGGTATATAATAATAGCTACCATTTATATAGTATTCTGAGATTTACAATACACTTTACATATCTCTCTCTCTCTTTTTTTTTGGTGAGAGTTAAGTGACTTGCCCAGGGTCACAGATAATAAGTGTCCAATATCTGAGGCTGGATTTGAACTCAGGTCCTCTTGATTCTGTGGCAGTGCTCTATACATTGTGCTACCTATGTATATTTTATTTGATCTCTCAAGTAGGTCAAAATCATAAAGGGGTTCATGAAATCTGGAACAGCCTTCAAGAATCTGAGGTCAGCAAGAGACATTTTCCAGTGGATAAGTGGAAGGAAAATATAAATAGTTTTTTAAATTAAAAACTTTTGTTGACATATTTTGTTTCCACATCACTATCATTTCTTTTTCAAGAGTTACAAATACTGTCTTTCCACATAGGAATGTAAACAGTTCAACTTTAGTAAGTCACTTATAACTTCGCTGTTTACCTTTTCATGCTTCTTCTCATTCTTGTGTTTGAAAGTCAAATTTTCTTTTCAGCTCTGGTCTTTTCATCAAGAATGCTTGAAAGTCCTCTATTTCATTGAAAGACCATATTTTCCCCTGAAGTAGTATACTCAGTTTTGCTGGGTAGGTGATTCTTGGTTTTAATCCTAGTTCCTTTGACTTCTGGAATATCCTATTCCATGCCCTTTGATCCCTTAATGTAGAAGCTGCTAGATCTTGTGTTATCCTGATTGTATTT